>SNQJ01S0129254.1:20462-42006 GCA_010110895.2 Picea sitchensis
ATGAGATTTATAGATACATGAGGTAACAACTAGATCCTACAATTTTTTATCTAATCTACTCAAAATAGACATAGATGACACCTCCTAGGGTCTAATTTTCACTTAGTCAAATCAATAAGATTACAAAAAATCTAAAAAATCAGTCCTAGACCTAAAATCTAGGGTTTGATATTTAGAGCATCAAATACATTCAAATCAAATCAAATCTTTGAGGATGTTTATAAAAATTATCCTCCTTGAACATCCACGTGCCCTCTTGATTTCACACCTCCTCTTGGCATGTGTGGAATCGAACTAAGGACTAACTATCCCATTTCACAACATATGGCGAATTTTTGAAAAATAAACTGTAAAGATATACTTGTATCTCCAAAACCATGTCACCTATGTAAACAATGAGGGAGTTTTTTGTATATGATATTTTTCTTGAGAAAAACCTTTTCATTTTTTAAAAATACCTCTCCATCGACTCGTAATCTGTGCCAAAAAATGATGACTAAAACAGGAAAATTATTGTATTTTCAAATCTGAAAAATGAGCAGTAAAGCTATGCTTGGATCTACCAAACCATGAAACCTGTGTGAAAAAGGAGGGAGGTTTTTTTATATGATCTTGTTCTTTATAAAAACCTCTTTCTATTTTTAAAATACATCTCCATATCTTCGTAATCTATGCCCAAAGATGATGACTAAAATAGGAAAAATGTTGTATTTTCAAATTTTAAAAATGAGTTGTAAAGATACGTTTGTATCTCCCAAACAATGACACCTACGTAAAAATGGAGAGTATTTTGTAGATGAGATCGTGTTTAAGAAAATACTCTTTTTTTTCACAAATGCCTCTCCATTTGGTCAGATATTGAGTTTGAACTTGACTACAAAAACAATTGTTTCCATAAAATCCATTGTTTTTTGTTTTCTCCTTTTTCATACAAGACTACTCCAAAACTCTTTTCTGAAGATAACAAAAGGTGTGTTATGTGTGTTTTATGGTGTGTAATAGTGTCATTATCATGTTTCACCATCATCCATCACACAAAACTCAACATCATGTCATTTGTTGAAAAGCGGGATGCTACAAGTGTTCCTGTAGCGCCTGCATATTTCCTGTGCGAAGACCTGCGGAAACTTCCTATAGCACCATGAAAAAGATGTCTTTTGGCATTTTTGGATGGAATTGATTTGAAAAAATAGTCTTTGAACTCTGTTAATTATGATACAGTCATTAAAAACATGTGCATAATTCCTCCTATCCCCTCTTACAAGACTAAATATCTCTCATTCCTAACAACATAACATTATTTTGACCCCCATGATAAAGATTTTGAGCCTTTAACAAAATATGAAGAGGATTTATAACCTATACAAAAAATCTGAAATGAATAAAGTAAGGGGTGAGAGATAAAACTTTGTAGAACATAAGAGGTGATAACAGAGGGGACCTCAAGATGGATCCCAAAAAGATGGAGGCCATCATGAAATGCCATGTTCCTACAAATGTCACTAAAGTTAGGAGTTTTTTGGGGAAACACAATACTTGCGGAAGTTCATAGCTTCATTTTAAGCAATAGTTGCACCACTCCACGCGATAACAACAAGTGGTAAGAGTTTCTAGTGGGGTAAGAATTAACAGAAGGCCTTTAATGAGATAAAAATAAAGGTCAGTCAAGCACCAATGCTTGTGCTACCAAACTTGTAGAATCCTTTCAAAGTGGATACAGATGGAAGTGGGTATGCCATGGGAGTCGTTTTTATGTAAGGATGAAGGAATATATGCTATCATTCTAAAATATTTCATGGGTAAATTCTCAACTACCCTACCTATGATAAGGAACTTTATGCCATGGTTCAAGTTTTCAAGAAGTAGAAGAAGCATCTAATGGAAAAGGATACCATCATCCACACAGATCACTAGCCACTATAGTATTTGCAAGCCCAGAGTAAGCTACAACAAACCAAGCATTACAAGTGGATGGGGTTTTTAAAACAATTTCATCTAGTCATCAATTATAAGAAGGGAAACACAAACAAGTTGGTAGAAATGCTTTCACGACCACCCACATACAAGATTACATCTTTGGGAACTTTGATGCACATGGATCCTTTTACCCATGATGCATATAGGGCCAAATTTATATAGAAGAAGGTGACAAAATTGATGAATATAATTTCCAAAATGGTTTACTCTACAAGCTCGACAAGATTTGTATCTCTAAAGGTGAACGATTGCAGCTTATCAGAGAGGCTGACACCTCCATGGTTGCATGACATTTTGGTGTTGGTATGACAATTGTTAACTTGCAGAGGTATGTGTATTGGCCCAAATGAAATATATAGCATGGTATATTAGAGTATGTATAATTTTTTGTACTAACAAGCCCAATAACAAGAAACAAGGTATTTACCATCCCTTACATGTACCCACTCGACCTTGGGAAAGTATTTGTATGGATTTTGTGGTAGGCTTACCAACAAATAAGAAGGGACATAACTGTCTATTTGTGGTAGTTGACAGGTGTTGATGGGTTCAAATGGCCTATCAAACAGCTAAGGGAGAACACCTGATAGAAGGTCCCAATTAGACCTACTCTCGTTTGGTGTAATGTTTTCAACTAATCAGTGGGCTTGGTTTCCACTAAGAATTAAAAGAATAAAAAGGGGAATACAATGAACTATCCCCCAAAGAATCATAATTAACTCTAAATATAATATAAACTAGAAGTAAGCTAGTATAAACTAACTAATTCTAACCTATCCCATGGGATAAAACTAATAGATGAGCACAATTTAAAGTGATACTTTGACAGCATAAATAGTTCATGGTAGCCAATAGTATGTTATAACAATAATATTGTAGATGTCATCTCAAATAGTTGAAGAAACGACCTGTAACATCATCCTTGCACTTATTGGAAATTACAACAACATGAGAATCCTAAATACTAAGCACATAAATAGTTTTCATGATCAGTACTCAAAAAAATTAAACAACAAATACAAGTGAAGAATAGTCCCCCAAGCATTTGAAAAAAATTATGACTTCAAAAATTCCTTCTGCTCTTCATATATCCAAAAATAATAGTATTCACATTCTATAGAATGGGCCAAAGTCCCCTATTAGAGAATGGGATTTGAAAGAAAAAATATACATGGAACAAACTCTTGGCTATGTCCAGAATGGCTCCAGCCTTTTTTTTCCTTAAAAAATCTCTTTATGGTCTTAAGCAAGCTCCTCAATCTTGGTATTCCAAAATGGACAACTTTCTTCTTGATACCGGATTTTCTAGATGTCATTCTAACCCTAATGTTTATACCACGAAAGTAGGAAGGCATCTCATAATCCTTGTTCTTTATGTCTATGACCTTATCCTCACTGATAGTGACTCAAAACTTAAACCATGTGAAAACCAACCTTAAAAAGAAATTTGAAATGACATACTTAGGATTTTTGCACTATTTACATGGCCTCCAATTTTTGAAAACCAAGGAAGGAATTTTTATTTCCTAATCTAAGTATGCTTATGACCTTCTTCGTCGCTTTCACATGGAATATTCTAAACCATCCTCTTCTCCCTTATAGTCTGGAGTCAAACTTGTTGCCACCATCACTTATCCTGAAGTTGATGCCACTTTGTAGCGTTAGTTAGTTGGTAGTCTCTTATATTGACTCATACCCGTCCTAATATTTCCTCTATTGTTAGTCTTGTTTCCCAATGTATGAAAACACCCCATGAAAGCCACATGATACCAACTAAAAGAATACTTGTGTATGTATGGGGTATATTTCAATTTGTGATACATTACAACTCAAGGGGGACTCCTTTATTGGTTGGTTTCATTGATTCATATTGGGTTGGTGACCCTGATGATCGAATGTCTATTGCAAGTTATGTTTTCAAACTTGGTTCAAGACTTGTCACTTGGTCTTATAAGAAACAACATGCTATTGCTCCTTTTTCATCAAAAGAAGAGTACCGAGCATGGCTTAATGCAAGTCAATAAGCATTGTGGCATCAATGGATCCTTTCATATTTTGGATTCCAACAGCATTATTCGACAACCCTTTCGTGCGACAATCAGAGTGACATCAAGATCGTCAAAGATCTAGTTAAACATTAGTCAAAAAAACACATCGAGCTACACATGCACTTTATCAGAAAACTTATTCATGATTGAGTTATTGAAGTGTTATTTTCCCCTATAGAAGATCAAGCTTCACACTTTTTCACAAAATCTCTTACAGAAGAGAATTTTTTTGAAATTCGATCTATGTTAGGAGTTCATGAAGTTGTCATTAAGGGGGGATATGATATAATGCTTCCTTCCTTATCCTATTGTGTCATCTTTGTAAACCCTTCAAACATTTCCCAAGTTGTTCTTAAGGGGGGGTGCTAGTATATTCATACACTTAAGATTTAGTTAAGATCATCTTGGTTTAATGTTTCATTAGGTAAAAGTGTGTTTATTTAGTATGCATTAGTATGCATTTGTAATTAGGTAATTCGACATTCATGATATGTTCCCGACATAGAGTGATATGACGGTCCATATTCTCCTCCATCTTAATAGCTACATTGATTTATGTCCTAACACTCGATTGGTCTATGATATCTATTAAAAGAGCATGAGGTTTCATTTTTCATTGATCAATTGTGAGAAACTCTCTTGTAGATATATCTGTAATATTTTTCTTTTGCATTAATAAATTGCTCCAAGTGGCCACATTGGATGGGGTCGTGGATGTTTTCTCGTAGGGGTTTTACCACCTCAAAACATCAGTGTGTTGATATTTGATCTGGTTGTGTGAGTGGTTATTGAAGGTTTTCAAACTCTATTTGAATACACGTATTTTCAAACATACTTGTTTTAGCCCTAAATTGCTCTACACATGCATACATGGCCTCAACCTTCTTACTTGCATCTTTTGCCAAAGCACTGCTGAGTTGATCTTCTTAAAAACCATTTTTTTGAAGATGTATGCACTCTGCACCATTACTTCCCATGTACATACACTTGATGCACCACTACAACTCGCTTACATAGGCATGTTGCACCATCACAACCCGCGTATACTTGCAAAAGTTGCAAAAAATAAAAAGTTGCAAGGAATTCATTGAAATTGATGGGATATTGGAGGTTTCCCAACTAATCCACCTGTTATAGCCCATCACCCAACCAAATAACCATCCTTTTGGCATATAAAAGGAGGTGTTGGGGTCTCATTTCAAAAGTAAGCATAAGAACAGTTAAACTCTGTATGATTTCACTTCCCCTCCTTGCCCAAGATATTGTTGCCTTTTATGAGAATTGTCTCAACATTCCCTCATTAGCCCCTTCTTCCTCCATTTAACCAATTCACTTCCCAAGAAGAGATTAGAATGTTGAGAGGAGAAGTTCATACAAGGTGCACTTGGATCTTGGTGAAGAGGATCCTGAACTAGATTCACAGAGCGGTAGCCGACTTTGATTGTAAAGGTATAATCATTGTGTTATTAATAAAATAATTACATTTTCCTGTCCCAAGTGATGGTGTCTCAAATACTTTTATTTGTTTATGTTTGACATTATAACATCTAATCCCAACTTATATATGGAATATCATTCTTTTCGTTCTCTACTTGTCAATATTTGGATACAGGTCAGCCATGGGAGGAGACATGCAGTCAATGGAACTTCTATGAGGTTTGGTATGTTTGGGTAGTATAGAGAATTAATTGAATTTTAGACGGTTAATTGATCTGCCTACATTCTGAACCCTAGTGTAGATAAAGGGGGTTTTCCCCGCTAGCAGAATTGGCGACCATACCGGGGAAGCCTCTAGGGTTTTTTATGGGATTTTGGGTTGTTTGATTGGTTTGTTTTCCTTTCAAGTTTCTTTCAAGTTTTCTAATTTTGTCAAGGGATCATGGTCACCTTCAGGTGCATACCAGTTGTCCCTACCCTTTTAGTCTATCTATTCTTTTCTTTTTGGAAAGATACAAAGGTGTACACTTGTTGTCTTAAGTCAGCCCGCGTACATACACGTGATGCTCAGTAAACAACCCACATACATACGCAGACTACTGATGCAACATCCCACGTCTCTGTTTCAAAAAAAAATTGAAAAAGAGGGAGTTTTCCTCTTTCCTGATTGAGGTTCACACTTCTCAGGGTTTCTTGGGTCAGTCCAAAGTCTCTGTTTACAGCCATAGCCTGGGTTTAGAGTTTAGTTTACTTTTCTTCTTGGTATTCTTGTTAGTTCTTCTTTGATTGGAAGAAAATATAAAAAAACTTAGCTTGTTAGGTCTCTTTCTTTCTTTACATTTTCTTTGCATTTTTATTTGATAAAGAAAAATAAATTAGCGTAGTGTTGTGTTGTGTTTTCTTCTAATATTGAAAGCATTTCAAAAGAAAATTAAGAAAGATAATCCTTCTTTGCCAGTGTTCTTATAAGTTTCATTTTTTGCAAGAGTTTGAAACAATATCAGTTTCACTACCATACCTTGTGAGTAAATCAAGCCATTAAAAAGAACACTTAATCTAAAATAAACTAGAATTTTTCTATTTGTAGGTTCAACCAACTAGTTTAGGGTTAGGGCCTTGAATTAGGTTGGAGAGGAAACTCTTCAAGGTCGTTAAAACAAACATTGAGTCATAGTTAGGGAGTGTTAAATTCCAGTTTCATAAAATTTATCCGAGGCCCCCCTCTAACACAGGGGATAAACACGATGTCACATAAGGAAAGGAAACGAAGATAACAGCTCCAAAGCTAGATTGAACGTAGTGGAGAACACATATTAAGGATCTGTATTGGGAGTAATACCGACTGCATTTTCCTATGGAGCATCATGGACCTCGAATCCGTTCGATATCATATGTTGTCTTCCAGACCATTTTCTCTCGATACCTTTGATAGGTTTCAAACTTGTTATCCTACTCATTACGATCTTCCTGACTATCGACTGGACCTGCCTGGTGACTGACATCAAGCTGGAAACTTAGTTTCCCATATTCTTGGGACTTACATGGGTGACTGCAGGGTTATACCGTGGTACTTTGGGTAGATGTTGGATCACGCTTTGCAGAGTATACCCGGAGGGTGCTTCCGCGTTTGAGTTCCACTTGCATCGGTTAGTTTCTCCAGTGTTGATTGGCATAATTGTCCTTCCTACTAGATAGTCGTTTGCTTGATTTTTCTTTAGGATTTTTTAGTGTGTGCTCTCTGGTCGCTAGTTTTCCATAGTGATTTAGTCATTCATTTCTTTGGGTCTCTGAACTAAGGTGATAGACTTCCCACTCTATCGTTCGTGAGAACTTTTTGATCTTCCTCTTAGAAACGAGGAGCCGCCTCTTTATAGGCGTTGTTTTATACCACTGGTTCACCAGAATCAATGTGTGAGACTTTTACGGACTTGAATGATCCTGCAAGGGGAGAACTTGTGCATAAGATCTTCATGGCTAAATTTCTCGATGATACCAACCAGGGAAAACCTTCCCAAGGGGATTCTTTTGTTTTTCCTTTCTTCAAAAACGTTGGTGTCCCTTTGGTGGCCACTTTGTACATTCCTGGGTTGAATGTGGGACTACCATTTTGGTTGGGTACCATTCCAAATGTATCGAATGATCTTGACGCTTCTCAGTTAAGCACCTTATGTCATGGGCACCATGTTGATGTTCCTTCGTCATCAAAGTCTTCTCCTCCTCCTTCTCCCGTCTCTGGTGAAATTACAATTACTATTAACTTGAAGTCTAAACGAAATAGAAAGAGGAAGAATAGGAAGAAGAAATAACCAACCTCTCTGAGTCATGTTGGAGATAGGTCCTCAATCACTACAAATCATGTTGAAGACCAGCACCCAACCTCTGCAAGTCATGATGGGGGAACAAGTCCAGTCACTACTAGACATATTGGTAATAGGTTTGTAGCCTCTGCGAATCATATTATCGACCCATCACTAACCTCTACAAGTCATGTTGGAGATGTGCAACCAACCACTTTCAGTCATGATGGGGGCATTGATTCAGTTCGGAAACCCAGAAAGATAGGATGTAAGCCTAAGTTCCATTCTAGGCTTTGAAAGGGAGATCACCTTACTCATCTATGCCCTGGCATTCCAGAGGTACAAATATTGTAGTCCATGTCTGCAAGATCTTATGATTTTGAGACTTCTGAGGTTCCCTCACAATCTATTCAGCCTCTGGTTGATGAATTTCTCATGTCGATGCAATCTTCAACCGATCCCACTCCTCTTTTGGGGGTTGATGTGTATGTATATCATGTTGTCTCACAACCTATTCAACCAGTGATTGAGAAAGTGATCACGTCGATGCAGTCTTTGATTGATCCCACTCTTCTCTTGGAGAGTGTCGAGTCTACCAAAGTGGTCACGCCAATGCAATATTCAACTGATCCCACTCTTCTCTTGGGGAGTGATGTGTCTACCGACTATGTTTTTAGCATTTCCAGTTCAGTACATTCAGAACAAGGGGGCAATCTTCTCGCTTCAAGCACACCCCTTCCAAGCCCTAGGATGGTTTCCTTTGATTGGAGTGATCTTGTTGAGCCTCATCTTCCTTCTTCTGCACCTTTTCAAATAAGGGTTGAAGTCAATTCAAGAAACATTTATCAATGTATTGTGGATGAAGGAGCCTCCGTAAGTATTTTATCCTCCTCAGTTTATCAAACCTTGGGATCTCCCAAGCTTGTGTCTGTTTTGCATGAGTTGTTCGCTTTTGACAGACGTCCTAGTGAATATTTGGGGGTTCTTCCTCAGTTGCCTATATCATTAGGTGGGAAGACTTTCCTTGTCGATTTTATAGTGGTGCAAGGACCGTTAGATTTCAATACGCTTCTCAGGCATTATTATGTTTATGCTATGAATGTTGTGGTGTCTACGCTCTTCCAGGTGATGCATTTCCATCATAATGGAAACATTGTCACTGTCGATGAGTTGGAATCTGATAATCACCATCCTAATCTGGCATTAGTTCAGGATGTCCCTTTATATGTTCCTAGTGTTCGTGTAGACTCTACCCTGCCACGAGTTAATTATTTGGCGTTCTATCCTCGATGTTCAATTTCTCTTGAGCATGAACTTTTTCACTAATGTTTTCCTTCTCGAGACATGGTCTCGAAAATTGATCCGTTGGTTTATGCAATGGGGGCATGGGAGCCCTTTCTTCCCCCTCTTGGTACAAGTGATATCGTGAGGATTACTTGAGAAAAGTAAACCTATGGAGTCTTCTTTAAGCCCTTTTCAGACTCTCTAAACATGAAAAGATTGTCGAGTGATCTTGTTTCCCTCCACGCTCACCAAAATCAAATTTGAAGGCATGTATGTCCGATGGTATTTTACCCCTTTTCGGTCTAGATGATCAATTGTATGAATAAAGGTATACTCTAGGAACTTCGGTTCACCAGAAGAGTATTCTCAGGCATAAGTTTAACCCTTTTTCGGGCCTGGAGGACTAAATTTTTGAAAAAGGAATATTCTCCTTAGTTTTGATTTATCACATTTTTTGGGACTTTGAGATTACCTACGAAAAAGGAACCCCCACAGAGTCCATAGTTAATCTCTTTTCAGACTCCCTAAAATTGAAAATATCGTCGAGTGACCTTGTTCTTTCACACTTGTTAAATTGGTTCATAAGAACATCTACTGGCATGAGTTTACCCCTTTTTTCGGCCTATAGATTATGGAGGAAAAAGGTATGCCTCAAAAGATTCGTCTCGCTAGGAGAGTTCTCCTCAGTCACTTTTATACCTTTTTGGGCTAAGGGGACTAAACTCAGAAAAAGGTTGTGAATCCATAGTTAATCTCTTTTTAGACTCCTTAAAATTGAAAAGATTGTTGAGTGGTCTTGTCTTTATCACACTCGTTAAAATGGTTTGGAATATACATCTTTTTCGATGCTAGTTTACCCATTTTTCGAACCGACTAGACTATTTCTGAAAAAGGTACTCCCTGGAGTCTTCTTTTACGTTTTTTTAGACTCTCTAAATGTGAAAAAACTACCAAGATTACCTTCTCTAGGCTCGTTAAAATTACATTGAAGGGGGTTTCATTGTGTCTTTCTAATCACACTTGCATCTCTACGACTTTGGCCTAATTCCTCCTCCATGTTGCTCTCAATTGAACCATTGATGCATTCCTTATATGCAAGCCTTGTAGCACTTTACCTCTGAGACTTGACACCTTGACCCATGGAGGATTTTTCCCCGAGTGTCTTTTTCTTGCACATGTCTCCTTGCTTTGAGCATTAGTGTGTTCCTTGCGTTTGAAACTAGTATTCTTTCTTGTGACACTCATTCCTCCTTTGTAATGTAGCATTCTTTTATTCTTTTTCAATCTCCTTAAAAAAATTGAAAAAGACAAAAAAAAAATCAAATATCCCAAAAAGAGGGGACGAGAAATATATATTCTTTTTCGGCATCATAAAGAGTCACCCTTGGACAAAGCACATCCTTTTGTTTGTTATTCAAGCATTGGGATCTATTATGATCTTAGGAAATTGTTCTTGCTACATATAGTTTTGTCCTCCTCTGTTTGGTTACTCTTCCAAACACATGGAGAGTTTGCGTTGCCTCCTACATTTTGAACTTATGTCAATGTCATGTTGCCTGAGTCTGATCATATTTTTTGCTTTTGTCTAAGGGAAGTTACACCCAACGTGAGTTGGCCTTTCTGTAGTTTGTCTCTTGACCTCATGAGTTGGCCATCCCAAGAGTCCAGTCAAGTCCTGATTCAAAATCGATGAAGTTCTATGCCTGATCATCGAGATCCTCTTATCTTTTCTCGACGAGTCGTCGAAGACCTCAGGGTAGTGACTTATGCACTCCTATCATACTCTTATCTAATTTTTGGAGATCTTGAAGTTGTTTCTCAAGCTATGAAGTCCTCATCTCCCACTATCAGGGGTTACTAGCTTCTCGAAGATGGATACTCTACTTGTATATATTTAACTGATTTTGATGTAGATCCGTTGTGTATTGCTTGTGGATACACTTTATATAGTTATATGATATGGATCTGCAGTGTATTTCATTGGAAGCCATGATTTATTTCATCCAGAGCATGGGTATGCCCTCCTCAGAGAGACAATTGTTATTTTGCAAATGGCACCTCCCGAACTCTGGTCCCAGGCTCACTCGATTTCATACATTGGTGAAGATATTGTAATGTATTTTGGCCATCGGTTGCTATTCTGACCTCACACATTAGGGGGCATCTGTTATAGCCCTAAATTTATCTACACATGCATACATGACCTTGGCCCTCTTAGTTGCATTTTTTTCCAAAGTATTGTTGAGTTGCTCTTCTTAAAAAACATTTTTTTGAAGATGTACGCGCCCTCCACCATTACTGCTCGTATACATACACTTGTTTCACCACTAAAACTCGCGTACATATGCATGATGCACCATTACAACCCGCGTATACTTGCAAAAGTTGCAAAAAATCAAAATTTGCAAGGAATTCTTTGAAATTGATGGGCTATTGGAGGTTTCCCAACTAATCCACCTGCTATAGCCCGTCATCCAACCGAATAACCATCCTTTTGGCATATAAAAAGGAGGTGTTGGTGTATCATTTCAAAATTAAGCATAAGAACAGTGAAACTCTACCCGATTTCACTTCCCCTCCTTGCCCAAGATATTGTTGCCTTTTGTGAGAATTGCCTCAGCATTCTGTATTTAGCCCCTTTCTCCTCCATTTAACCTATTCACTTCCCAAGAAGAGATCGGAAGGTTGAGAGGAGAAGTTCATACAAGGTGCACTTGGAGCTTGGTGAAGAGGAGCCTAGACCAGGTTTGCGGAGCGGTAGCCAACTTTGATTGTAAAGGTATAACCATTGTGTTATTAATAAAATAATTACATTTTCCTGTCCCAAATGATGGTGTCTTGAATACTTTTATTGGTTTATCTTTGACATTCTAACATCTCACCCTAACCTATATATGGAATAGCATGCTTGTCGTTCTTTGTTTGTAAATCTTTGGATGCAGGTCAGCCCTGGGAGGAGACATGCAGTCAACAGAACATCCAAGCGCGAGGAGGTCATCACTAGACGTGGGATTAGAGGTATAGTTACCCGATCTCCTTTTACTTGCTTTCTTCATATGATTTTTGGTATATTTGGGGTAGTATAAAGAATTAATTGACTTTTAGACAGTTAATCAATCTACCTACATTCTAAACCTTGGTGTAGATAAAGGGGAGTTTTCTTGCTAGCAATACTGCGGCTCCATAAAACACCAATGGTAAACCCATCAATGACCAAATCAAGAATATCTTAACTAATCTATGGTAGAGTCAATATTAACCCAACATTCCCCCTTTTAAACTTGACTTGGAGTAAACACCTACCCGCATAAAATTTTGTTAACAAAATATATGTGATTACAACACACCCATATCATCTAGGTCTATGTCTAGAATTTACACCTATGACCCATCAAAGTATGGGCGTGCATGTCTAAATAGGTATTATAGTTGTATGGCCATTTTAATATGTGATTAAATTCAACTCCATAAAAAGTATTCATACCTAAATAGGTCTTACAGTCGTATGCCCATTTACATATGTGATTAATTTTCAACCCCATAAAAAATGTTTACAATTGTATGTTTAAGCATGTGATGCTTGAAGTATCTACTTGCTTGATTACATGCATCATATACAATTACCAAGTACTTCTCAATCAAATACTTGTCTTACTACCATATGTCTATGCAAATAATGCTCGAAGAATCTACATGCTTCTTTACCCATATGTCTCTCTACTCCAAATATAGTGAGCTAAATCAAACAGTCCTTAAATGAGTAATTCTTCATCTTATATCCACTATTTACTTCTACCAATACTCCACTTCGATATTTATAATGCATTTCCATGTACCATTCACCTAGTGGTTCATAGACCCATGAACCATCACAAACCAATCTATATGAAAAAAATATATGCAGATAGGTTCATGTAAGGATCCTCCATGATTTGTGATACCATAGCATTAAGCTATGACATTAATCAATACCATGTCAAAACAAGTGGACTACCTCATATACTCATCAAACACATTGTGAATTTTTTGGATATCATACAGTTATGTCAATGCTCCCAATTGTCATTAGTCAAGTGCCAAGTTCGAACTTTATGAAACTTTTTATAATTTCTTGTTATATAGTCATGTTTCCAAAATTTGTTGTTTAATAGAACCCACCAATATTTTAGTTTGCTAGAAACTACCACATACCCACACTCCATAAGTTGTTCATGTCGCAACTATTGGTACATCTTCTACTTCTCTAGTATGGTCCTTTTCAATTGACTTATTTATAAATAATTTTTTCTCTTGTACCAACGAAGGATGTTGAAGCCAACCAATAGAAATAATCTAGTACCATTATGAACAATCACTCCTACTTGTTGAGGGAATGAGCATGACATGTCTCATAAAGAAACAAGCATAAAATATACAATTATTACCATGACTATATATTCTATATACATTGATGTACAAACTTAATACCATGTGAAGTATCTTTTCCATGCACATACAACTTGAAATCCCTATTTATGTGATGCACAACCCCACCTCAATGTCACCAACCATGCTTAGATCATCATACCTCACAAATCATTTCAATGGTTGTAGTAGAATTCAAACAGTGCCAAGAGTATCTTCCTTATCCTTGATAATAAGTAGATAAGACTAGTCATTGAATATTGTCTTTGGTTACATTGCAGAGTTTGAAGCACAAACCAAGGTTCACATGATTTCTTGGAGGAACACAACTAGAAACCCAATACCATGACAAGGTTCACATGCCACCATTGGCGACTCATGCACATAATCGACCCATATGATCTCCACAAATCCAATGACAAGAACTTAATCATATTTTCCTCTAACTTAAAACACATGCAAGTCAATCTCTACCCAATGGCATATCTAATGATACATACACAATGATATGCTAAAAATAGTTATGCCACTTCTAAGGCCACTCCAACACGTTAAATAATTCACCCACACTCGATCTTCACTCCACCATGCATATCTAGACTTATCAATAATAGAGCTACCTTTTCTATCAAAAAATTTGATACATCTCCACTTCACTATGCATATCTAGGCATGTCCTTGCATATCCAATATATCTAAAGATTTAATCATGAATACATGCTTCTCTATGCATGTTCTAGGCCAAAGCCACACACTTGGAATTTCATCAGCACTATGTGAGAAAACATCTCCAACAAATATTTTTTAAGTCCATCATGCTATCCAAGAATTCCCTCATCACATCAAATTTAAAAACTGACTAATTTCATGATCACTCTATGTTATTCCCAGCATTGGCGTTAGTGTCACAGACCACTCTTGCTAGCTAAGAGTCTACGTCAAAGTGGCTCTGAGCCAGAATCCCAAAACAACCCAAGTCATTGTCATTAGAGTCTATTCCTATCATGCTTTGATCCAACATCAAATAAACACCCAAGCCACTCTCGCTACAAAGTTCAGTTTTGCTAGGATTCCATACCAAATGTTAGAACTAATAACATTAAAGGGATCATAAAAACAACTAGAAAACCTTCTTGGAGAGAGAGATACATCAAACAACAACAAGCATGCACATAAATGGACACAAACGATTTACCATATAAACCTAAATCAGAAAAACCAACCTTCATGTGAAAGACGACTTCATTAACCTTGGTCAATATAGCTAAGTGAGACCAACACCTAATCCTTGAGGTATCTTACAATGGAGTAAGATAAGCCTTTAAATAGGCTTTGTCACTTTATATACCATAGGAAAATACCATGTGCTACTCAATACCATGGACCTAAACCCAATACCATGGACCAATAGTAAACCCATCAATGACCAAATCAAGATCATCTTAATTACTTTATGACCAAATCAAGAATAAGCAACAAAATAAATTAAATGTTTCATTTCTATATTCTCCAAAGGCATATATTTCTAATGAATGTACAATTTTCTAACATAAAATAAAATGAGAAAATTTTAAATGTTTTATTTATTAAAAGGAAGATCTCTTAGTTGTTTTTTTATATCGAGCTATGTTTGAAAAAACAATTTAAACTAAACACTACCAATTATGGATGGGGAAATCCCAAGTCCCACTCGTCCTTTGAGTACAAACGTGATATCACTCCTTTGAGATGTGGGCCTTGCCTTGATTATTTCTGTTCCCACAAACGATTGCTTCTACGTTGTTCTTCTCGCTATGATGTCCTTTCACTACGTTAGCATATCCGTTGAGTCATGAATTGCCTAACATGTCCACACCGGATTACACCTAACGATGTTATACTTAAATGATTGTTTATCGTTTATTATAACTTCTTAGTTCTTCTTTTGGAGAAACATGTGGGTGAGGAGATCTAATTATTACTTCTTATTTGTTGTTTTCGACAAACATGTGTGAAGAGATTTAATTATTACTTCTTAGTTTTTGTTTTGAGAAACATTTCCGTGATAGTGTGGAGTAGAGGAAATATTTAGCATCATGTAATTAGTTAATCATTTGTAATTAGTTAATCATTTGTTAATTGTTTTTCATTATGCCTATTAAACGATAAATAATGTGTATAATGATCAAATTTGAAGGGTTGGTTTTAATTTTATTTTTTTCATTGTCTTTCATCATGTCTTTTAAATGATAAATAATGTGTACAATGATCAAATTTGAAGGGTTGCTTCTAATTTTAGTGAGAAGGGTATGCATTTTCACACTCTCCAAAAAATTACATTTCAATTGACAACAATAAATTAAAGTTCACACTTTATAAAAAATGTGTTAAATAAAATATTACATTTCTAATCAAATTTATCTCTAATAAAGAAATCAATAAAAACTAGATTGTTGCCTACCTTGAAAATATTACAATTATAACAACATCAAATAGATATTGAGTCTATTTTGAAAATGTAAATTCATAGAACAACAAAATTTGTAAATTGTATTAATTCTTTTAAAAATGAAATGGTACATTATGTACTAAGAAAAAAGGTATACTTTAGTGTTTTTACCCATCATATTCCGTCTATCCCCAACTGTTGATCCATTATCTTTGATCATATGCTATGGGAATACAATGATTTTTGTTCTTCGCATAGCATCAATCATTACTTTCGAGGCTTGCACCCGGTACGACTTCACAAGTGGTCACCCATCCCAAGGCACATGTGGGGGTATTTCGCACTGCAACATACTAGATTTTCTTTTTGGGATTAACTGTGTAGAGTAAGAAATTAAACTATGACCCATATACATGAGTAGCATTAGTCACAACTGACCAATAATTCTCATGATTTGAATAGTCCACTTAGCACTAATTGCATCGAGTGATGCTCACAGGGGTGAAGAAGTGAGATTGAAACCAGTGAAATCAATTGCATAGCATCAATCATCACTTTCGGGCTTGCACCCAGTAACCGAGACTTATCGGTTGGTCATCCATCCCAGACGTTTGTGGCTCAAGTGCGCTTAATTGTGGAGTTTTCCCCACAATCAAGCCCACTTAGCTTGCTACCCCATTTGCAAAACCGTAGCAAGTATTGTGCCTTTTGAACTATCTTGTTAGAGCTCCCTTCAGTCTTATTATTTGAGCATAGAGGGGCTTCCACACTGCAACATATTAGTTTTTTTTTGGGGGTTTTTTTTGGGGGGATTAACTTTACCTAGAGTAAGTCCATTAAACTATGACCTTATCCATGATTATTAGTCCTTGGTGACCAATAATTCTCATCCTAGAGTAAGTCATTAAACTATGACCCATATCCATGAGTATTAGTCACAGCTGACCAATAATTCTCATGATTTGAATAGTCCACATAGCACTCAATGCATCATGTGATGTTCACAAGGGTGAAGAAGTGAAATTGAAACAGAGAAAATGAATCAATACTTCTAGGACTTACACCCTATAACCAAGACTTCCATAAACAAGCAATCGATTTTAATAAAAAAACAAAATCACAATACCACTTGTTATGGTTAAATACCACTCGTTCTGGTTAAAGTAAACTAAGTAAATACAAAAAAACATGAACATATTATATGAGGCACGGATATACACAACACCATAACATAACCACAAAGAGATACACTAGACTCAATTGCTCTGGGATTAATTACTACGTGTTAGTATGTTGAAATTAGCAAGCTCGGTAATCTGGAAAACCATAATCTATTTGTTTTACATACATGATACAACTTATTCATGGCCTTTGAATTTGATCTTAGCAAGTTCTAACATTAGTTGCTGAGGGTTGTTTTTCATTCATGGCTACCATCAGTGCTAATGTGTCGATGGGAATGGATTAGGGAGAGAACGGTGTGCATCATAGGTGCAGGTAGGAGTGGTCACGTAGCCACCATGTATTTATTAAATATGAATACGGATATGATTATATTTGAACTAAAACAAGGAGTTGGAGGACTATGGTCACGAGAGGGAGGACGTGCTGGAGGTAGTGGATGGTCGTTTCTTGAGGGAGGAAGCCATGACCAGGGGGATTTATGTATGTGTGCCGCAGATTTGAAAGAAGTGTTCCATCCAACGTCACGATTCCCACCCCAATTTTGTTTGCAGAACCTTCAAACCCAATTGCTATCATGCTCATCTATGCTTTGCTCTCTACTCAATCTCACTTCTTCTGCTTGTAAAATAGAATTTCGATTTGAATGAGTTAGAAATTTGGAGGGAATTATATAGGTCCACAAGGGTGCAGACTCCTCTCCATGAGTATCAAATCACTAATTTTCCATGGAAAAACCATGTCATTGCCCAACACCCCACTAACTCTGAGGTTACATACTACTTCGAGAGCTATGCCATGCATTTTGGATTGGTTGATCACATTCACTTCAATTCCAAAGTGCTGGAGATTCAATATATTTGCCAAAAATATTATGTAAGGAGTATGAAACATGTTGAATTATGGACGAAGAATGGAGGCCCCTATGGAGACAGTGCACCTTGGGATGTGGGTGTGCAGAAAAGAAATGTAGAATCCATAGATGTGAAAAAGGAAAAGGGAATATATCAACATGTTTTCTTCTTTGTTTTTTTCTTCTTGTTTTTGTTTAAATGTCCAAGCATTGTGTCTATATTTGTGGATTTAATTACCTTTACCTTTACTCTTCCTAAGAAATTCTAGTTTTGTTTTCTTCTCTAAAAACAGAAAATTCTAATTTTGTTTTCTACCTATATTACGCGCACGTGGGACCAATTGTGTGCGGAATCACATAAATAATGACGTCGGGGATTGGATCGTTGATTTTTAAAATTTTTGAAATTAAAATTTAACAATCAGGATGATGATGGGCCAAAGATTGTCAATGCAAGTGGGCATTCATAGCAACCACTAATTTTTGGGTGATTTTACCTAAAATTTAGAGGAATGATTGGATTTGTAGATTTGAGTGATTAAGTTTGTATAATTCAATTGGATGTTTTTCAATTGACTAAATCCATTTATATATTCAGAAATATAATTTAAACAACACAAAATAACAACTTTATCCAAATTTACCTTTAAATATTCTTTCACAACATACCCTTCACATTCTATATATTATAAACATATCTCTCATTCTCCTAGCATTAAAGAGCTCTTCTTAAGTTTGTATAATTTAATTGGGTTAAATGTTTTTCAATTGACTAAATCCATTTATACATTCAGAAATACAATTTAAACAACAGAAAATAACTACTTTATCCAAATTTACCTTTAAATATTCTCTCACCGCCTACCTTCACATTCTATATATTATAAGCACATCTCTCATTCTCGTGGCATTAAAGAGCTCTTCTTCGGGCAAGATTTTCTGTTGTCTTCTCTATAATTGCTCATTACTTTCATTCGTTTTTAGTGCAAGATCTTCTGGTGTATTTTTCATATTTGTTCATACTCTTCATTCGTTTTTAGCGCAAGATTTTCAGCTGTTTTAAGCCCAAAATTTTTCGTTGTCTTCTCTATAATTGCTCATAACTTTCATTCGTTTTGAGAGCAAGTTCTTCTGGTGTATTCTCCATATTTGTCCATCCTCTTCATTCGTGTTTAGCCGAAGATTTTCCTTTTCATTTTTCTATGTATTTGCTTATAGCCTTCATTCGTTTTGGCATAGCCAAACGGTTTTTAATATCTGTGATTTAATTATCAATTGGTTTTGTTTAATTTTGAGTAATTTGACGATTTGTAGGGAGATCAATGGATATTATTCCTAATATTCCAGACGAAATTGGTCTAGAGTGCCTGCTCAGAGTGACTTACAAGTCACATGATAAGGTCAAAGCTGTGTGCAGAAACTGGGAGGCTATGCTGAGTAGCCCGCGGTTCTATGAGGACAGAAAGAACTCAGGGACTAGCGAGCAGTTGATATGTTTGATTCAGGCTATTCCTAGAGGGAATTCGGGTGAGGAAGATAAGTGGCCGGGCGCCCCCATTTATGGGCTAATTCTGTATGACCCTCTGCAGGGTACCTGGGATCGGCTCCCTTCAATTCCCCAATTTCCCGATGGGATTCCCCTCTTCTGCCACTGCGTTTCGGTGGATCAGAAACTGGTTATGATTGGGGGATGGAATCGCTCCCGCTGGGAGGCCATGAACTCTGTCTTTATCTATGACTTCACGTCCGGTACTTGGCGCCGCGGAGACGATATGCCCACGGTTCGATCCTTCTTTGCCTGTTCTGCTTCTCCCGATGGGCTTATCTACGTCGCCGGAGGACAGGACGAAAATAAACGCGCTCTGCGGATTGCAGATGTATACGATGTTAAACATGACAAGTGGGAGGTTCTGCCTCCGAAGAGCCAAGAGCGAGACCGATGCCACGGAGTCTTTTTGGATGGAAAATTCACTGTGATAAGCGGGTACGCCACAAAGTCACAGGGTCGATTCGAAAAGAGTGCGGAAGAATTCGATCCCAGTACAGGCGTTTGGAGCAGAGCCGAGAATCTGTGGAGTATTGGGGGAAGCCCCAGGTCGTGCTTAGCAGCCTTGGCGAACTTGTATTTCTTCCATAACAAACAAGTGATGAGATATAACAGGTAGGAGAACTTTTGGGAAGAGGTGGCGTCTCTTCCTGAAAATATGGACGTTGCTACCTGCGCCACAATGTGGCGTGACAACATATTTGTGAGCGGTTCTACTAGCCGTTGGGGTGAGCAGGTCTGTTACATGTTCGACAATTCAGGGAAGTGGGTTCCCATTGAGAAGCCACATGACTTTGAGGGATTTGTTCAGAGTGCAATAACTGTAGAGCTGTGAGCATATCCATATCCAGTTTGTGCACATTAGGACTGCTTAGGAAATATTTTATATAACCATGCCATTATTTCTGGCATCCATCCATGATTTTTCCTAAGACCAACAGACAGCAGTTTATCAAATATATTTAATGTATTTTCTATCCCTATGTGGAAGGTTTCCGGGTATTATTTGGAAGGGTGTACTTTGTTTAAGACATCAAGATGCACATTCCCTAAAAATTGAAGTGTGAGTAGATTTGAGTCCTTTTCAAATTTCTATTTATGATCCAATAGAAGAAAAACTAAGACAGTTAGAACATGTAAAGGGAAAATGGGAGTTATCATAACCAAAATACAAAGGGACAGTCAACGAGCTCATGGAGGGTAGTTTTATTAGAACATACAAGGCTGATATGACATATGAAGCAGAAAGAAGAAAGAAGAAAAATGAATATAATGAGATATGGCATGTTGGGGAGTGAAAAATGAATGTAATGTGATATGGCATGTTGGGGAATGAAAAACGAATATAATGTGATATGGCATGTTGGAGAATGATTGATTTTAAAGATAAACAATATGTGAAATATGCCCAGCAGCGTGGAGAATGCAAACCACAAATAAAAAAGATAATATTATGATTATTTGGCAGGTAGGAGGTATGTTGTTATATATGTGTATCAGGTAGAAGGTTAGGTTGAACGTTTATCGTGTTCTGAAAGAAGTGGACAAGAAAGGATATTTATCACGCCGGCAATGATGCACCGATCCACTCTTTCTTTTTATCACGCGATTAAGACTCTAGAGTAATGGATGAATGAGCCTTTGATCTTTTCCACCGTATGAGTGGTTAAAGTCGTTTATATTGGTAGGGGAGAAATATTATTTTATACGGTTTGAGACATAGTTTATAATAATATTTAAATTTTAATATATTATTAAAATTGAGAATTAAATTATATAATATTTTGTATAAGTAAATAATAATAATAATATTGGAAAATAATTTCATTTGTTATTAATTTTTTTAATTAAAGTGATTGGTTTGTATTTAATAACCAGATTATCCAATTGTAAATATTTTTCACTAAATCTCATATCTATTACTAAGGAAATGTAATCTTTTTAATTCCTTGTAAGACAATATGCTATACCTTTAAGCCTTATGCATTTTCTTTTAAATAGATAACTCATTTATAAAATATTGCATAGTTTTATTTTGCTTTTCTAAAATGAAACTTGTATCATTGACCAAATGAGATATACTAAGCT
>SNQJ01S0129255.1:0-26028 GCA_010110895.2 Picea sitchensis
TATCTAATATATTATTTATTATTATATTTATATTATATTTATTATCTAATATATTATTTAGATTATATTTATTATGTAATATAATAAATATTACATAAAAATATATATTATTAAATTTGAAAGGTTTATTTTCAAAAAGAAAAATTGAATATTTTTAAAATGCAATTTTCATTTGGGTAGCTTAACTTAATTGGAAGGAAATTTAGGTTAATCCCAAAACTATACAACATCCACATTAAAGTAAAAATGTGGTCAGAGATCCTGAAATATACGACATATGAAAAATCTATAAATTAAGTGTCATGGAGCAACACATATTCCTCCATTCCTTGTGATTCTAGGTCGAATTCTTTGAATTCCAATCTTTCCAACGGTATAGTTATGCGTGTTAATTTTTTTCATTTAAAATATTTACAAATTGATTTCTTTTAAGACTATGAAACTAGCCCCTAGTTAACATATTGTTCATGTTTCATAGTAATCATCATCATCAATAATTATAGGGTGTCAACTATCATCTCCATTTGCAAATCTATTGGACAGAGACTAAGCTGCCATTCAACTCTTGTTAAATTAAAATTCCATGATGAATATTTTTTTTTTTGGTATGTAGGTAGAACATTATGTTTTCTATGTAATAAATGACAACATTAGTAAATAAGGACTACA
The DNA here is from genome assembly GCA_010110895.2 of Picea sitchensis. Lineage (NCBI taxonomy): Eukaryota > Viridiplantae > Streptophyta > Pinopsida > Pinales > Pinaceae > Picea > Picea sitchensis. The sequence goes on from SNQJ01S0129255.1 coordinate 670, forward strand.
TAATAATGTGAACAAGTCAAATGTAATAAGACTTTATATAAGCTTTCTCTTTTAGAAAGATCTTCCTCTAGAATGTTCTTTAGAAGATAGAATTAGTATAAATAGAAGTAGAAGGCATCAAAAAGTCTTGTATTGAGAATTATTATAATATAGCTCTGCTCTGTTGGAGGTTTCATCCTGGAAGAGGCAAGTGAAATTGAATTTCTATCAATAAATGTATCATTTTTGGTGGTGTGGTTCTTATATTTTGTTGTTCTGCTAATATTTGTCGCAATATTTATGATTCCTGCTTGTTATAATACATCGGTTACTTAACAAGTGCTATCAGATCACTTTCCTTTGCAGAAACCGTGGGAATTTTTTTTCCAGGTAGAGATGTGTACAACTGACAAATTTAAAGCACATAGATCTGTCATTTAGTAGGTAAAACTATGGTTGGGGAATATTACGCATAGGAAATATAGATGGCTTCATGAGGTTACTCGAAATGAAAGTTTCACCTTGTTGGAAACCTATGTAACTGGGTTGTTGGTACCCCTTCGAGTAATACCACATCAAACAAAATCTGTACACAACCATCACTCTCACACAGTTTCAAGTATATTGGGAGTCTTCTAGGTCTCTAGAAACTAGCTATAGATCAACTGATCAACTGCCTAACTGTTATAGTGACACCAAATGACACTCAGGAAGATACACTCTAGTAATTGGGTAATCAGGTAGTATGGCTAAGGTTATGGTTGAGCCTCCTTAGTTGGTGCCTTCAACTATTGGGATGAGTACTACTATTTGACCTTGCATGTATATTAGAGAGATATAGAAAAGAGAAAACCCTTGTCTATAGGAACCCATAAAAGCCTAACCCTTGGGAAAGGAAAATAAGAGATATATTGTCGTGCAAACATGCCTCTTGCATTTTGGTTGTGAAATTCCTACACAATTTTTCCAATTAACAACTTCAACAATTCATCATTGCAATATTCTTCAAGTTTGAGTATAACTCTGTAGGAGTAAAAAAAAGAGTATAGTTGTCCCGTTGACATCCTTATTTGGAACCTATCACATTTTATTCCTCTATTCACCTTAATCATCATGATACCTATCATTTTAAACATTTTTTTCCCATGGACCTGACCCCCTTCTTGTCATCCTTATTTGGGACCTATCCCATTGGATTCCCATTTTTTCCTTGATCACTGTGGTACCTATCACTTGTAATAATTTGTTTTTTGTGGTCCCACCCACCCTTCTCGACACCCTTATTTGCTACCTATCCCATTATATTCATCTATTTTCCTCGTCCGCCATGATACCCCTCACCTGCAACCCATTTTTCTATGCAAACATGCTTGCCCATTTTTTCCTCTGCCCAAATGGCCCTCACCCACAACCAAGAACTCAATTCCTTGATTATCGATAATATTCAAAACATTCCAACATTAGCAAGCTTAATTATTCCATTGAGACCCTCAAGGACGAATGTGCCACCATAAAAAACATCAAAGACATAAAAGACACACTCAACCAATTGATGAGCCTCTCCTTGAACCCTAACTCTTTTGAACAACCTTTCTATCGTGAATACACCGACTCTTCCCATTTCCAAGGTGCTCATTCCAATACCCTTCATAGTGACCTATGCCTTCCTAGAATTAACGTGAAAAATTTTGATGGCTCGGATCCCATAGACTGGGTCACTCAAATGGACCATTATTTCTCCTTGCATAGCATTACTGATGAGTTTTCCAAACTTCACTACGATGTCCTCTATATGGATCTAAAACATTGGCAATGGCAGTAATGTTGTAGAAATGCACACCAAGGGTATGTTTCTTGGACATAGTTTGTTGCAGAGTTTTATGAACGCTTTGACACTTACACCCACCATTTAGGACATTTGACCAAGTTGAAATAGTATGGCATAGTGGAAGAATTTTTCGTCTCCTTTGAGAATTTTGATCTCAAAATACATGGCATGTCAAATTCCTTCTTTCGACAATGATTTATCAGTGGCCTAAAGGATGAAATCCATGTCCATGTCCTAATGGCTTGCCCCTATACTTAGTTGGAAGATACTAAATGAGACAAGGAAGCACAACAAATTGTCTCCTCCCAAACTAAAAAACCATCCTTTCTTCCTCTCCCTAAACCCACCAATCCTGCCTCTCCTACCACTCCCCTCAATATCTAGAAATTAACCTGGGAAGAAATGGATGAATGCCAACTCAAGGGTCTTTGCTATAATTGTGATGAAAACTATTTTCTATTCCACAAGTGTAATGAAAAAAATATTTTTATGGCCATGTATGAGGATGCTTTTGGAGAGGAGGAAAATGTTTCCCCTATGGATGAGCCACCCCAACTATCTAATCTTACTCCACCCTATGATCCACCAGAAGTCAAATTGATGATTTCACTGAATTCCCTCACTGACTTATCTGCTCTCAAAACCCTCAAGTTAATTGATTACATTAAGAATCGGAAATTCATCATCCTCATTGGCAATGGAAACAACCATAATTTTATTCATCACCACATTTCCCAAGAAATCAATTGTTACATCTGTGCAATCAATAATTTTCAAATCATGATTTCCAATGGAATTTTAATGAAATGTGGTGGACGTTATGAAAATGTGTGCCTCCAAATTGGTCAATACCACCTGAAATATCATATGTTTTCTATTGACATGTGTTGGTGCAAAAGTGATCAGACTAGGGTCATTCTCAAATTACCAACAAAAGGTGTCGATGTAGTCTAGTGCACTGGAATTTTCATATTCCGAGGAGGGAAGAAGTCTCACCTGAAGCACAACTGAGATGAATAGGATATGATAGGATAGGGAATCCAAACCGAGTGATGATGTTTTCAAAAATAAATCTAGAAGTTGTATTTGTCAAACAGTCTTGAAGTGCCTCTGCTTCATCCCATCTTGTGAGATAATCAGTTGCGGTAATGATGTATCTGGCCTTTGAATGCTTATTCTATGGATTGATTGGCTAATAATTTCAATAGTCCACTTCTAAAATGCCTGAAGTGATCGAACTGGTTGAAGCGGTAATTCATCTCTGCATGATGGCTTCCCTACTCTTTGGTAGGTGTCACAAGATATATCATACTCTTTAGCATCTTTAAATAACGTAGCCCACCATAATCCAACTTGAAGTACCTTTTTTGTGGTAGCTTTACCTCCAACATGTCCTCCCACAACTCCACTGTGGCATTCCCACAGGATATTTTTCCTTTCATGGTTCAAGACACATCTCTTGAGGATGTTTTCTAGTCCCAACTTGTGAAGTTGTCCCACAATCAATTGATATTCTGCTAGTCGAACCACCATATGTCATTTTTGGGTTGCAGAGTAAGTTTATGGGAAGGTCCCTATACTGAGGAAGATAGAAATGTATTAAATATATATTGGTATAGCCTCAATTTGGAACAGGCCCGCATTTGGGAGCTGATCATCTACCCCTCCAACGATTTCCCATGATTCCAACCTAGAAAGGTGATCTGGACCTACATTGCATATTCTAGGTTTAACAATTACTACGAATGAAAACTACTAAAAGAGTAGTATCCACCTGCAAATCCTTCCTTTAAGTATTGGTTTATTGACTAGGTAATTCAACACAAAGTGGTTAGTAAAAAACTTGAAATGAGAGCCTAAAAAATAGTGTCTAAACTTTTGTAATGCATAAATCATAGCTAGACCTTATTTTTCGGTGGTTGCATAGTTGCATTCATCTTGCGAAAGATTTATGATGGAAAAATAGATAGGTTGGTCCATATTTCCTTCTCCTGGTTGCACTAAAATGGCTCCTAGGGAGATGCCTAATGCATCCGCATGTACATGGGATTCAATTTCCCAATTGGGAAATATCAAGATATGTGCAGTACTTAGTTTTTATTTGAGGATGTCAAATGATTTGTCACATTCTGTTGTCCACTGAAATATTTCAAACTTCTTCAACAATTTTTCTAGAGGTGTGGTGATAGTTGCATATCTTCTGATAAACCTGTGGTAATATCATGTATGTCTCAGTGTAGAGCGCAAAAGTTTCACAATGGTGGTGGCATGTTTAGAATGACCGCAACTTTAGTTGGGTCTACCGTAGATTTCCATGTGGTGCACAAAATATGCACTTCCTTAGATTCAGAGATATCCAGAATTCGTGACATCTATCAAACATTAATCAGAGTAGCCCTATGTGTTTCTTTAATAGGCTATATAATTCCAATCGTCCATGTAGACATCTACAAACTTGTGGATGAACTCTCGAAATGACGCTATTACAATTTGAAAGAAGACTGCAGGGGGATTCTTTAATCCAAAGGGAATTACCTTGTAAGCGAATGTTCCCCACTCAATTATGAATATGGTATTATTTTTGTATTCCTTTGCAATTGTGACTTGGTGATATCCCTAGAATTTTTTTGTAAACGAATGAGATTCTTTTCCCGCAACCTGATCTAACGCTTTGTCACTAAAAGGTCTTGGAAACAGATCATGCAAACATGCATAATTCATACTTTTGTATTCCACACAGACATGAATGTCTTTTGTATCCTTCTTTCTATGGATAACTATGGGGATAATCCACTCTTCTTCTTAGATTAGGAAAATAAGTCCTGCTGCAAGCAGTTTTTCTACTTCCTTCTTGAGCTTCTCTTTTATTTTAGGATTAAGGCAGTATGGTCTGTGCTTCATGGGTTTTGAGTCGGGTTTTAACTCGATTTTCATTTCTCCCATGGCTCCTTTTATACCTTTCATTTCTAAGAATGTTTTCGGGAACAAGTCCTTATACTCCCGCAACAGGTTGTGGACTTCATTCATATTTTTCTCATCCCAGTAATCTCCTATGGAAGCTAAATTAGGATGCTATGTAATCCCTATATTAAATTTTCACAACTTTAGTGGATGGTTATAGGAGCTATAGGTGTGACTAGGTATAATATCCTAAATCTCTCTACTGCCTTCCATTTCTTTAATAGTTAAGTTTCTAAGTTCTTCTAAGCCATCAGGTTTTTCCAGGTCTTTATCAACTTTACAACAAGCTACATGTATCTTATCATATTCAAGACTTAGACTAGACTGAAGAAATTGAACATGGTCAAAACATACTATTGGGCTTGATCTTTGTTTGCAAATATCAGTAAAAAACATTTCTTGGATCCTTTAAAGGACTGTGTTAAGCTCAGGGCACTTACTTGTGAAGGAGAAGTCATTGCAAAATTGGTCTTGTAAGGTCTGCCAACAACTTGTTTGTCTTCTGGTATCCTCATGTGTGTACCAAGATTTTGGGATTGGACCCAACGAGTGGAGAAATACATGAACCCATAGGTGAGAGGGTACTTCCACAACTTTCCATTGTTTTAAAAATTGTTCAATATGCACTTTAGGGTCAGACCGTCCTTTGAAAAATTGTGCATATTGAAAATATATATCCGTCTATTCTTTCAACTGATCACTACTATGGAATCAACATCAGATGGTTTGTTTCATGTCTTCCCATTCCATAATTAAGGCTCTATGAGTGGCCCACCATATAGCGGGGGTATCTTGCAAGGCTAAGTCAAGAACTAAGATCCTTTGATCTGTCGTTATTTTCTCTTCTATGCTGGTAAGAAAACTATGTACCTATGAGGTACCGTCATATGTTGGGTTTTCTATGATCTCGGTTCCAATCCATATCGCTTCTATGATAGTTGCACATCATCTTGAGAATCATTCGTATGATCTTTGCTCCCAACTGTCAAATGCTAGTTCCAAATCCTCGTCAATAGGCTGTATGCTTCTCCAGATTACCAATCCATCTGCAATGGCATTTATGTAATCTGGTCTTGTTCCTGTTGTTATGTTTTATAATTGGTCAAGAGAATATGATTCCATATTTGTTTCCACTGGTTCAACGTATCTAGGCCCTAAATACAGATCCAAGGGTTGAACTACTTTTATCCCATCTTCTTCAAACGTCATGGTGTCCCTATTGAAATCAATGATAGCACATTTGTCGTATGCCCAATCAATTCTGAGTAGATTAGGGTAGGGATCCTTATCTCCCATGATTTCAATTACTTCAAAATCGGCTTTGGTTTTAACTCCCACAACATATATTTCTACATTTTCTAGCCTTCCTACTGGGAAAATGTAGTACTAGTTTTCCATTCTCAACTGGATGGGGGAATGCACTAACTGAGGTTTTCCCAAAGATTCCCAGGTCTTTTGGGGTAATATGTTAATGTCGGATCCCAAATCTAGCATGACATCTTTGATCTCAAAATCATCTAGCTGGGCTTCTAACCTAAATTATTTTCCTGTTCTCACCTTTCTTCTTTGTATTCTCTGGGTATTCTTCTTAGGGAGGTTGGTCCTTATGATGGCCTTTGAGGTTCCCTCATTTCCCAGTATTAGGTACAAGGTATTGCACAACTTCTTCGTAAGTTGGTCATCTCTTAGGATATCAAAGAACAATTGAAACCAAAGATTGATTACATTTTGAGACTGTTCAAGGTGTCTCTTTGGAATTACAGAGTTTCTAGGTGTCGGTGGTGAGGTAGGAGCTTCCGCAAGTTTAGATTGAAAGGTGAATTTAGGGGAATTATCTACTATTTTTGAATTAGGGATAATCTTAAATATTTCTATTGCATCTTTAAAGAACAATTCCTATTTCAAAGGGTCATACCTGTCATCCTTGGGAGTTTCTTTCTGAATCTTGGGCTAACTGTATGCATTTGACCTAGTTTTTTCTCCTTCATGAGTAATGATGTTGATATTAGGTAGCTATCCCTCGATTCCCTTTTTCATTTATGACCCTATGAAATTATCTCCTCGTTGACGAACCCGATCTTTCCATCTCATGATGAGTTCTGGGCAATCTTCAGTTGCATGCCCATTAGTTCTGTAGTGAGATCACCATGGTCATCTTGGGTGAGGGTAGTCTCTAGCCAAGTGAACTTGCTTGTTGTACTTGTAACATATTCTCATCCCTCTTCCTCCATTTCTTCCTCCTCTGAACCCACCTCCAACCCCACCTCCATGAACTCTTCTATGTCCTTGGAGGGTTTCGTTTATTATGAATGTTGTCTGATCTAGTCTATCGGCCATCACATCCAATCCTCTACATTGATTTGTAGCAAGTGTTGTAGATACACAGAACTCACAATGTATTTTATTGGGAACAATCATGAACTTCTACATAATAGGACACTTCCTTGACACATGCCCATGTGTCAAATAAATCTCACAATACTCAGTTGGATGAGATGTTTGAGTGCCTATAAAGGTATGGTATATCCTTGGTGCATGGAATGGTGGAGTTGTAGATACTTGTGCAACTCCTCCCATTGTTCATGGACAGGGTCCCATCAGATTGTAAGGAGGTCCCATTTCCCTCATGCGCGGACATTCATTTTCCAAATTCCCTTCTGTTTAGCATCCTGTGCACCAAAATTATGGTTGTCCTGGTCTTGGTATAGTTAATTCTTGAATCTTATCCATTAGAGCCAATATTTGTCCCTATAGTTGTGAAAAATTTACATCCACTGGAGGTTGTGTCACTCTCAGATTCCCTAGATAACCTTCCATGGCTTTGATCTTCATCGATTGTTCCAAGGCATCTGTCAAAGTGGATATTTGTTGTTGTGATAGAGGAATTCTCATCATAGGTAGTAATCCTTGGATGTACCATTCCCTTTGGTGATCTTCATGAATTGGATGTGCTAACCTCCCAATAACGTCTTTGAATTTCTGACTGTAATCCCAGGTAGATTGTCCTTCCCTTTTTTGAATCTCCTGCAACTCAGAGAGAGTTTGTTTCTCTGACTAAGGTAGTTTGAATTCGGCGATGAACTTCAAACAAAATTGGGAAAGGATGAACACTTGTCCTTGCACCCCTGGTTCAATAGCCTTCATGTGCCATTTGAGGGCACGACCTCTCAATGTAGTCTGAAATTATACTAACTTGTTTTCATCGAGAGTCCCTTTGGATCTCCATATGGGTTCACATAGGAACCAATTTTTCTCTACATCCTCGTCCCCTTTACCCAAGAATTCTAGGTATAGGGAAATCTAACCTCTTGTATTTCCATCCATTTCGAGTCTCACTGTACCTATTAAAATGAAACCTAATGACCCTGATTGCGATATGCTAGGGGATCCCAATATCCTCCTAGTTGTTACACTTACAGACCGTGACTGATTAACTAAATGCGATGGAATAGCACTAGCATAAGTGTGTGGTGTAGAGATTGCAACGAGTATAGAAGATACTTGGGGAATCGGTGATTCGCGGATGGTTCCACTGACTTCTAGGTGAGTTTCTTTGATTTGGGGGGCCTCATTTTCTTCCTTTGGAGCATCCTTGTTGACCTAATTCCCGATTTTTCCTGATGTTGGGGCTGAATATTCTTGGTCTTCTGCAAGATCTATACCTGCTTCATCTTCCCTTTCTTCTGCACACTCCTCTTCTTGTCCACCCACTAGGGGACTCCTTTTTCTCTGCACTTCTCTCTGTTTTAATCTTAGACTGACCACTCTTTCTTGTCTTCTTACCTTCCTCAACTCTTCCTTATTTCTTTCATCTGTTCCTCTTGATCCAATTTATTTACACAACACCTCATACTGCTTTGTTGTTTTCTTTACCTTTCCATACCACCACTTCTCAACTATGGTGGCTCTCCTCAATGATAGCTCATTTCTTTCATTCTTTTATTGATCTTCCCCCATCTGTCAAAGAACCCTTTCCCCTTATTAGGTCATGATACTACCCCAAAATCACCCTACCCCAAGCGTAGGTGTTTAGGATACCATTTCAGTCGATGGAATAGTTATCATCCTCTCCTTCATCAAGAATGCTTTGATCCATAGGGGAATTTCCCTCAACAATCTTCCGTGTGCACCTTTCTTGAAAAATTATTCCTCCCTTGAAAAAGATTGGTGATTCTCAGTTGTGAATTCAATGATATATCCTTCCAAAGTCATGTTAACCCAGGAATCAACTGCTCGTGTAATATGGTGATCCAATTGATGAAGTGTTGTGATATTCTCTTTGTCCCAAGTATAGGTCTCCTTGACGTGTTCTTTGAATTATGGAGCTTCTTGTAGCCAATCTATCCAATGGAACAATTCTTCCAAGAATTTTACCCAAAATATCTCATATCGGTCACTCGATCTTTCTGAGTAAAAGACAAAATCTCTTGTAGCGTTCACGCTTTTACCTCACAACTCTGCTTCCTTCCATATAAAGGCATCACAATTTCATTCCCACCATTTTTTAATATCATATCTATAGATCTGTGGAAGTATCCTCCTTACAGGTTCCCTTTTAAAGCACAGGTCCTGGCAATGGAACCATTTTGTTGGCGCAAAAGTGATCAAACCAGGGTCCTTTTCAAGTTACCAAAAAAAGGTACCAATGTAGTCTAGTGCGTTGGAATTTTCATCTTCTCGAGAGGGAATAAGTCTCACCCGAAGCGCAACCGAGATGAATAGGATAGGGAAGGGTAAGGAGAATACTCATATAGGTCTTCGAAGTATCAACATTCAGATCATTCCTATGCAGGATATCTTAAACCTGTTATAGTCCTAAACATTTCCTAATCGAGAATGGGAAAAATAGAGTTGTGATGAAATTCACATGAAATATATAACCATTTAGGTATATCAGACATAAAATATAACATAGCATTCAATAGATTTATAAGACTAATTACACAATATATTTTCAAGAAAATTTAGGTCTCGCACTGTATTATCGTATGACATGTTTCTTTTCAATATACAAGATCAACTTGAGTTTAAGATACAATTGGTCATGCCAAATATAATCAACAAATGCTTCTGTACTACTGTGATACAAGGTTATCTCAGTTCCTTTCTCTTTGCAACACTACAATACTACATGCCTCTATTACATTATAAATTTGGATCCTAGCCCATATCTTAGGACTTAGCTAATACCAACAACAACAGTAATATTAATGACTCTAGCAACCGTTTTTCAATCATATTGATCCCATATATGTATATTATGATCTAGGATTGCTGGTTGAGAACCTGTGAGTTCTCTCTTCTTCTTGATTTAGTTGCAACCTCTTTCTCCCAAAACTAGTGTTGTGTTGTCCTTCCAACTGTTTTTTGTTCTAACTGTTTCTTGTTGTGCATTATTTTTTCTCTTCTTTTTGTTCCTTTCTTTGGTAGGTTGTCTGATTCCAAAATATCTTGCGCAACTTTTATTTATCAAAATGAAGTTTTGGAATATCTTACGCAACTTCTATTCATCAAAACGGAGGGCCCAAAAACATGGACGGTTGTGACATTGTGCTCAATGAAGAATGGTTATGCACTCTTGGCCCCATTCTCATTGATTTTAAGGAATTAACCATGCAATTCCAATAGGATGGATAGTAGTATAAGTTCCAAGGAATCACAGTAGGCTCCCCTGAGATAGTCAGTTCCCATTGAATGGAAAATATCCTCCAAAAAGGTCATTATGGAAGTATTTCCCAACTCTATTCCATTCAAGACATTGAGACACCCAATATGCATTCCAACCTCCAATATATACTCTTCTGACACCAAGTTGTTTTTACCACTCCCCATGGAATTCCCCCTTCATGTGGCATCCATGATCATTCCATTCCTCTCGTATCGGGAAATCTTCCTCCCAATGTTCTCTCTTATCATCATCCCTTTTCCAAGAATAATGAAATTGAGAAAATTGTTCAAGAATTTCTTGAAGTAGGTGTTATCCATCCTAGTACTAGCCCCTATTTTTCTCTTATGGTCATGGTACTCAACCAATAAGGCACATGGAGCACGTGTCTCGATTTTCACACTCTCAACAAAATGAAAATCACAGACATATTTCTCATTCATGTCATTGGTGACCTATTGGATGAATTGAGCGCTGCTTAGTACTTTACCAAACTGCATCTCCCTTCTAGATACCACCAGTTATGTATGAAAGAGGAATACATTCCCAAGACACTCATGAGGGTCACTTTGAGTTCTTGGTCATTCCCTTTGTCCTGTGTAATTCCATCTCCACATTTCAAAGTATCACGAATCATGTCTTCCTTCCTTTCCTTCGTAATTTTGTTTTAGTTTTCTTTAATGACATTATCATCTATAGTAAAAATTGGCAAGACCGTCTCGCCCATTTGGGTCAATTTCTATATCTACTCTCTTAGCACAAAATTTCCCTCAAACACTCTAAATGTTCCATTGGAGCCTTGAAAGTGGCTTAATTGGGTCATATTGTCAGAAAGGATGGCATACATGTGAATCCTAAGAAAATTTAATCTATGCAAGACTGGCCTTGCCCTAAAACTCTTAATAGTTTGCGTGGTTTTTTAGGTTTAACAAGGTATTATTTCTAGTTTGTTCAAAATTATGGAAAAATTGCAACACCTCTCAATAATCTCCTTAAAAATAATGCTTTCACTTGGACTCTAGTAGCATATCAATCTTTCCATGCCTTGAAAGAGTCTATGTGCAAGACTCATGTCATATAACTACCTAAATTCACCAAGACTTTTTTCCTGGAATATGATCCTTTAGGGAAAGGAATTGGGGTAGTCCTCATGCAAGATGGTTGACTTTGGATTTCACTAGAAAACAAATTTTGGAGAGACATTTGGGCCAATCAATCCTTGAAAAGGAAATTTTGGCTATAATTGTGCATGACATAGATATTTGGTGTCCATATCAATTGGGGAAACACTTATAATTTAAAATTGATCAACAGAGCCTCAAGTATTTTCTGGAATAGCGAATTTCATCCCCAGAGTAACAAAAATGAGTGACCAAGTTATTTGGATATGATTATGAGATCATTTAAAAGAAGGGAAAAGAAAATTTGGTTTTTGATGCTCTTTCTAGGAAGTATGAATAAGAAGGGTGCCTCTTTTCCCTCTCCTTAATTTTACCATATTGGCTTCAAACCATTCAACATGACTAGCTGCAAGAACCCAAAATTTATTTCTTGATCCAACAATTGCAACACAATTCTCAAGCTTGTCCAGGGTACTCTTGGAAGAATGCAAAGATTTTCTACAAAGGGATTTTTTGTTTAAGAAAACAATATCAACTTAAATCCACATTTGTTTATGAGCATCATGCTTCACCCACAACTAGGCATTTAGTATTTATCAAAACATATGAATGGATCAAACCAAATATGCTCATTTATGTTCTCTTCAACACCCAATCATCACACCAACAGTGGCTCAAATATTTCTGGATAATATCTTCAAACTGCATGTCATGACTCATTATATTGTCTCCAACCATGATCCATCTTTCACTAGCAATTTTTGGCAAGAANCTCATTTATGTTCTCTTCAACACCCAATCATCACACCAACAGTGGCTCAAATATTTCTGGATAATATCTTCAAACTGCATGTCATGACTCATTATATTGTCTCCAACCATGATCCATCTTTCACTAGCAATTTTTGGCAAGAATTGTTTAGGCACCAAGGAACTTGATTGCATCTCAACATTTCCTATCATCCAAAGAATGATGGACAAACTAAAGCTATCAACAAGTGTTTGGAAACATATTTGTGATGTTTTTCATATGATCAAAAAACTAAGTGGGCTCAGTGGTTACCCCTAGATGAATGATGGTAAAAAACATCTTACCATACTACCACTTGCATCTTTAAAGTGTTCTACGGGAACAACCACCATCAATTCTCTCATACATTATCGGTTTCTCTAATGTTCAATATATTGAAAACACTCTTATATTATGTAAGACCATTCTCTGTACCCTTAAAGACAATTTGGTCATGGCTCAAAATCGCATGAAGCAACAAGCAGATCAAGGATGTTTAGAACACCAATTTGCTGAAAAGGGCTAGGTGTTTCTTTGTCTGCAACGTTATAAGAAAAATTCACTCAAAGATGAATACTGTCAAAAACTCACCCCAAAATTTTATGGTCCTTATACAATTATGAAGCGAGTGGGGCCTGCAGCCTAGTGGTTGGCTCTTCCTAGTCACTATAAGCTCCATCCTGTCTTTCTTGTCACATGCTCAAAGAAAGTGATTGGGACTAATTTCCATACTCAAATCAGTCTCCCTGAGTTGGATGAAGAATGATCCATTTGGTTGCATATACAAGTAGTCTTGGACCAGTGAGATCACTTCCTTTGTTAGTGCACCATCAAGAAAGTCTTCGTTCAGTGGAATGATACACCACCAAGAGATGCCACTTGGGAGCCGACTACCATTTTGCACCAATTTACCCATCTCAAGCCTTGAGGACAAGGTTGTTTTTCAAGGGGGATGGCATGTGAGGGACCTTATCTCCCTAAACCCTCATGTAGGTAGAATAATATTTTTTCTATGTAATAGAGGAATACATTAGTAAATAAGGCCTATATAATAATGTGAACAAGTCAAATGTAAGAAGACTTAATAGAAGTTTCCCCTCCTAGAAATATCTTCCTCTAGAATGTTCTTTAGAAGACATAATTAGTATAAATAGAAGTAGAATGCATGGGAAATTATTTTCTTGAGAATTATTGCAATAGAGCTCTGCTCTGCTGGAGGTTTCCCCCTCAAAGAGGAAAGTGAACTTGGATTTATATCAATAAAGGTATAATTTTTGGTGTTTTGGTTCTCTATATTTTGTTGTTCCGCTGGATTTGTTGAAATATTTATTTTTCTTTCTTAATATAATACATGTGGTACCTAACAAAGCTACATGAAAAACAAATTCATGCATATAAAATAACAAAAATAGAAACAATATTTGTAATTATTTTTTGTTCCCTTAAAAAACATGCAATGATTTGTAATAATGTCATTTCAATTAAGTTTTGAATTGAACATAATGGGATACAATGAATTAAATTTATGTAAAGACATCATTCCATATTACATGAATGTGACAAGAATTATGGGTGAGTTCATGAAGTTGATGGACAAAAAATTGGCAAGGAAGTCAACACAAATGAGCTCATGCATGAACACACACACGTTCCTTATGTGGCAGTCTTGGAAAACCTTGAACCTCCACCAATGATGCAACATAGGCTCATCGGTAGGAACACGTGCATTTTCCTAGGAATGCGTGCATTTTCCTAAGAGGAATGTGCGCACATTCCTATCGGGCTTAATAAAAGGGCCCGCGGAGCATTTTTTGGCCAATATGATCACTACGCCCCTCATTTTAGGAGAAATTGAGCGAATTGAATGGAGGGATTTTTCTCACCAAGTTTCCACAATATCCTAACACCATCTTAGAGGGAAGCCAAGTATTTATTTTCATTCAATTTTGCTTTTTTCTATTTCCTAAACTAATTATTTGCATGTTTTTTGTAATTTTTTAAGTTAATTAAAAAAACCAACCTAATTTATATAAAATCCCTTATTAAATTGGAAAAAAATAATTAATATGGAACCTGGAAAAAACCAAAACCCAACGCAACCACACTAAGGCACAGGTCGTGACTTAAGGAGTACAAAAGAGCCTAGTCGGTTTTCATTGGCCACTTCATTGGATACCATTGTAAGTTCCTGAGGGAAATTGACTAGTATTTCTGAATACAATGCTAGGATGTTTAACTATTACATGACTGACATCGATAAAATCCAAGTCAAATACTTGAATATTACAAAACAAGATTTGATGTCACTATTTATTAATCCTAGAACCAGATTGTAACCACCAATAAAAAAGAGACATATTTGCATGAATTGGTGCATCCACCAAAAAATTTAAGGATAATTGGATGGATAGATGGTTCATGGTGTTCGAAAAACGTCTCTGCAATAACAGGGAGGTGACTCTATATTTCTTTAGGAAATTATGGGCATAGTTTATTTTTGGTCACCATGTCAACTACTTTGAAATTCGTGAATTCCAGGGGGTGGGCCTTGGGTCCACAGAAGATAGAGATCATGTTAGGTATGAACATATGTGAGGTCCTAGTATTTCTAGAATAAGGCCTAACCCCCCTACGCAACATCCTCCCATCACATAAGTTTAACACACCTGACCCCTGAGTGGCTTTCCTAGGGATGGGGCCTCAAAATTTTGTTTTCCTTAAGTGATCAAATCCTTCATTTGGGGTCTCTACCACACTCTAATCATTAAGATTTTTCCAATCATGGTCTCCATGTTCAAGACCGAGCCCATAACTAGAGGATACATCTCCCTGAAGTTCTTCGGGCGTTCATTGGTTGAGGGCCACGTGGCACCCACATGGATCCACCTCACACATTTTATATCCAAGTTCCTTCCTCCATGGTGGAAGACCATACATAGTCCAATCCCATGAATGGACTTACTCTCTTTCTCCTATGTCATTTGTGGAGGGATTCAACACTTCACGCCTCTTTACTATCTACGCATGAAACCGTCTAGAGTTCCAAACCTTTGAAGTCCCGTAAGATCACCACGTGGCTCCGACATTCAGACCATTTTAGTCTCTCTACAATGCTACATCCCAAATCCTCTAGAGTCCCAAATTCCTGAACTCCGAGAGTCCTGATAACTTCACCAACCACATTGGTTAGGCGAACATGTACCAGGAACTAACATGTAGGAGGGTCAGGGTGACATGTGTTACATTCCAATGGGCCTATAGGGTATGTGATACACATGAATCTGGGTGACACGTGGCACGCCAAGATGGGGTCCACGTCATTGTACCACTTCACCCCGAACTGAAAGGATTCTAACATTCCTTAAATCTCATAGTCGAGATCTGGCCACGTATATTTGTAGATCTATGTCTCTTGCTACCTCAAGGATTCGATGTTTGGGAGTGTTGCGATGCAACCTCCTCTTATCTCCCAAGGTGACCAATCTCTGAACTAAAGGGGCTAATGCCACATGCCTTCAGTATATCAACAATTGGGAAAGAACCCGAAGGATCCCTCGATCCATCAATGAAAACCAATACAAATCTGTCTAGGAATTTGCAGAGTACATTATTCATCAAGCACATAAAAGTGGTGGGGGAATTGGTTAGTCCAAATGGCACCACCACAAATTCATGGTGACCATATCTGGTCCTGAAGGATTTTTTTTCAATGTCTTCATCCTTGATTTGGACTTGATGGTATCCAGACCTTAAGCCAATCTTTGAGAAAATGGAAGCACCCCATAATTGGTCAAACAAGTCATCGAATATTGGTAAGGGGTACTTTTTATTTATGGTTGTCTTATTGAGTTGTCTATAATCTATGCACAGTCGGAGGGTTCCATCTTTCTTCTTCACAAACAAGACTAGTTCTCCCCATGGAGACACACTAGGATGGATGTATCCTTTGTCCATCATTTCGTTTAGTTGTAGCTTGATCTCAACTAGCTCAGGTGTACTCATCCTATAGGGTGTCCTAGACACTGGCACTGCTCATGGTGCAATTTCTATCGAGAAGCCAATATCTCTTCTCAGAGGTAGACCTAATACCTCTTCTAGAAACATGTCTCTATACTCTCTTAATATGGGGTGGTCCTCTAGGTTTGATTTGTCATCCTCAACAAATTCCAACACCTGTATTGCATATATAGGACATCCCTTTTTGCAATACCTTTTCATTTGAAGGGATGATATTCATCTTACTGAGACAAGCTTTTGAATCCCTTGGAGGGTTATCTTTATCCCTTCTTCATTTACACATTCTAAGGTTTTATGGTAACAATCCAACTTAGTTTTATATGCATCTAGCCATTCCATGCCAATAAACATGTCATAATATCATAGGGGAAGTATGTTAATGGTATCTTGGGTGGGAAATCCATCCATGATGAATTGGCAAGCTGGTATGACCTCTGCTACTTTTCTTTTGGTTCCAGTGGTTAGTTGCACCAACCATGGCTTAACATGTCTAAATGGTTGCAGTTTACCCTTATCAATAGTTTGAGGGGCCACATAACTCAAAATAGAACCAGGGTCAATTAAAATAGAAACTAGACGGTTGGCAATCATACCTTCCATCTCCACCACTGAAGCTTGGTGGGCGACTTGTTTACTATCCATGACTGCATAAATCCATGGCATGCTCCTAGCCACATCATTGACTGTGGTAGCTTGTTGGATGTTGTAGACCCTTCTTTTGTTATATTATCTATTTGGACAATCCCTCAGTAGATGTTCTTCTCCACAACCCCAATATTTCAAGGGTTCCTTTTTTGGGTTATCAATCCTTCCTAGGGTTGATCCAAAAGGTTTATTTCCACTCTGGGAGGGGAAATTTTGTTGATATACACTTCTAGTAGGAAGGCTTATCCTAGATTCCTTCCTATAGTTCTTAAATCTTAAGTATTTGAACCTCTTCTTATTGAATCCTGAACTTCTCTTCTTCTTCCATTCCTTGCGAGGTTCTGTCTGACTCCTGAACTATTCATAACAATACATTGACTTCTGGATGGTGTCTTATATGGTCTTTGGCTCGTCAAACTCAATCTTGTTCTAGTAGGTCTGAGGTAACCCACTAATAAATCGTTGTATTTTTACCTTTTCATCCTTTATGTAGGGTACATACCTCAACAACTCAAGGAATTTATTGACATATTTCTCTCTAATGAGTTGTCCCAGCTTGAGTTCATAGAAATCCTTAGTCTTCCCATCAAAGTATTTCTCTAATAGATACTTCTTCTTGAAGTGTTTCTCAAACTGTTTCTATGATAAATCCTATTCATGGATTCCTTTCACATCCTTAAGGTCTTTCCACCAAATGGAATCCTTTCCATCTAGGTTGAAGATGGCTATTCGAGCCCTCAATTTTTCAGAGTAGTCATGGAATATTAAGTATTTATTTAAACCAATCAACCAAGCTTATGCCTCTTCCCCTTTCTCAATCTCTCCACTAAAAGAAGGTGGTTTGGATTTCTTGAACTCTTCAGGGTCATGAATTTTGGAATGTTTTCACTTCTTTCCTCTCCTTTGAGAATGTGAGCTAGTTTTGCTACTAGAGGATCCCTCAGAATTTCAAGTTTCCTTTCCATAGGACTCTCCCATTGAGTCTCCCCTTATTCCAAGTTGGGCCTTCCTCGAGGTACTCCTCCTAGTGTGGCCACTTATGGGACCAAGTTTTTGTATCTCAGGTGGACATTGACTTCTCTTCGTATGTTGTCGGTCCACATGATTGGTTGCAGGTCCATGTTGTAGCTGTCTCTGTATATCGGATAAGCTCTGCAATAAGACTGCATTAATTTCCATTTTCTTTTCTTTATCCTTTGTCAATCTCTCGTTGTCGTCCTTGCAACTCTATAATTCGGCCATGAGGCTCCTTACATTTTCATCCAGATCCGGAGGGGTTTCCACCACCCTCCTTTCATCATATTCTTCATCTCTATTGTGGGATCCATCCCCCACTTCATGGCACATCACCATCCTTTATGCTTGTAGTTTCCCGTGATTCACTGACATCTTCAGTGTTGAAAAAACACTTTTTGTTAGCTAATAGTCTATTAGTTTATGAAAAACACATAGTTCATATTTATTAAAGACACACACACAGTAGAAAGATTTCATTCTTTTCTTCAGTAAGAGTTTAACTAGACTCTTTAGGAAAGAGGTAAGGTAGGGCGTCACCCTTAAATTTATTTAAATATGGTTTTTACACAACTATTCCATGAGCCCAAGCCAGCCAAGTGTTGTAACCATGCTCTGATAACAATTTGTAACACACCCGACCCCTGAGTGGATTTCCTAAGGATGGGGCCTCAAAATTTCGTTATCCTTAAGTGATCAAATCCTTCATTCGAGGTCTCTACCACACTCTACTCATCCAGAGTTTTCCAATCATGGTCTTCTTGTTCAAGACCGATCCTAGAACCAATAGATATATCTCCTCGAATTTCTCTAGGCGTTCATTGGTTTAGGGCCACGTGGATCCACCTCACATGTGTTATTTCCAAGTTCCTTCCTCCACGGTGTAAGACCATCTATATTTCTATCCCATGAATGGACTTACTCTCTTTATCGTATGTTAGTTGTGGAGGGATTGGTGCTTCGGCGCTTCACGCCTCTTTACTATCTATGCATGAGTCTGCCTGTAGTTATGAATCTCTGAAGTCCCATAAGCTCACCACATGGCTCCAACTTTCAGACTGTTTTGGTCTCTCTATAATGCTACATCTCAAATCCTCCAAAGTCTCGAAGTCCCAAAGTCCCAGAGTCTCGATCACTTCACCAACCACATTGGTTAGGAAGACACATACCAGGAACTAACACGTAGGAGGTTCAAGGTGACAAGTGTTACGTTCCAATGGGCTTATAAGGTATGTGATACACACGAATTCAGGTGACACATGGAACGTCAATCTGGGGTCCACGTTACCCTGGCTGGAATCACTATACCACGCCACCCCTTACTGACAAGATTATAACATTCCTCGGATCTCATGGTCGAGATCCCACCACGTAGATTTGTAGATATATGACTCTTGATACCTCAGGGATTTGATGTTTGGGAGTGTTTCGGTGCAACCTCCTCTTATCTCCTGAAGTGCTCAATCTCCTGACTAAAGGGGCTAGAACCATGCGCCCCTGTTATATAAATGCATGGGAAAGAACCCGAAGGATCCTTCTATCTACGGTTCCATCTCCTTCATAGATCTGGCCTTTGGGGTTTCAGATATCGATTTAGTTGGTAAGATAGGTTCACATAACCACCTGGGGAACCGCCTAACGTCGGTCAACCTTACGAAAAAATGAGTCTCCTGGTTACCTTCAACTAGTATAAGGCTAGTAAGGTCAATCATGCTCCAAAGTCCTGGACTTCCAGAGCTCCGAAACTAGGAGGAATTAGCTTCCTTAGGCTTAGCCTAGGAATGCTAGGTGTTGGTCATATGGGTTCTCTCAAATGGATCTTGTTCGCTTGTCTTCCAAACAAAGAGATCTCCCCTTTCAAGGCTTGAAATTCTCTATCCTTCCTGAGACTTATCATGAAATGGTTAAGGACATGGGCCTGAAATCCCGATCACATAACAAGGAGGCTGAAAGAGGTATCCTCTTCAGACGAACAGGTTCATATCGACATGATATCTCTAACTCGGTCGTCTTACAGGCTTATGTCCCAAGAATCATTAGAAACTAAGCTGGGGAATATAGACTATCACTTAGGAGCATAAGTTCACAAGGTGATGAATTCATACACCTATCATAACCATTCCACTCAGAAAACTTTCATAGATACACATATATACATAAACCCATGCATTCATCCATTATTTCAGTTCAATACTTAAAATAGGAAAATACTTATCAGAACCAGATAACACGAAGCGCCTGCTGAAAGGGGTGAACATTTCCACCCAACCATAGACTCAATCACTCCTAACGGATTTACCACTAGTCACCCTCGAGCTAGACCATGATGCTCTACGATAAAATCTTTTCTTTCAGCTCAACGATAGTGGGGACGAAGGTTACTCTCCTCCTCCCGCAAGATCTTGGTAACGGTTTTCACTATACCAAGTAAGGAAGACCACCTGAGTACTTCCTCAGTCACTCATTAGCCTCGTTTATCAGCTTGTATCGTGACCCTAAAATCCCTTTCCTGTGAACAAAACACACTCATCCCTTAGTTCTTCCTTGAACCTAAGATCTTAATATCCCCTCTCTCAACTCTTCGCAGGTCTCCTTCTGCCCACCACACCTTTCTTTCTTTCCTTCCTCAGCAAGATTTTATTTGGCTCAAATTCCCAGTCTGTGGTCAGGTCTGAAATCCTTACAGATGGGTGCTCTGCCCCATCCCCTCACTAACTCTTGAGGAGGTCTTCCCACCTACCATCCTGACTATAATTCATTTATGGGTCAGAGGTCCGTTCTGGTCCTGAGTAATTAAATCGAGTAAGTTACTAGTTTGGTGGAGTTTAACACAACCATTCCTGGTCCCCTTTACCCTCTATTTCATAACATTCGTGGTCTCTCTTAGTACACCCACCTTCCAACAATCATGCAACACTTATCCATTTTCTAGTAAATAACAAAATTTACATTCATTGACCTTTTATACAAAGGTCCATCAAATCAAACATTCACACATACTGAGTTTTCCATAGTCTCTTGGCCACTACAGTTATATTTACAATGTGGGGGAAACAGGGTGTTACAATAAGGCATCCAACATAAACATTTATCTATATTAACAATTAATCAGAGCTTGGTACATCATGGGATTTTTTTATCACTATCTCGGGAAGAGGTGCCTATTGGTGACAGTGGCATAGGGGCTATAAATTCAACCCCTGTAGTAGAGTTTAGTGAATAGAGGGCACATGTACATAGTAGTCGTTTATGTGATCCTGATAGATTCTCCCGTTGTGGGTAGACTTGGTATGGGAAAATGGAGGTCAATGGACATTAGTGTTTCATGGAAGAGGTTAGTAACTTAACCATATCTATGTTATTTATGGTTATATATATATATATATAGTTTTTTTTGTATTTATTTCCATATCTTATTGTATGATGTTTTGCATTTGTTATCCCCCCATAGAAAACCCTCTACATTCATGGATGCATTAGAGTTATTTTCCACCATTGATGCAGTAGTAGAGGTATCCTATTCATTTGGTGTACCACATACACATGTATGTATCACATTTAATAAATTCACCACATGATTTTTTTATTCTCTGGCATCCTCAATTATAATGTTCTTTTGTTTCTACAGGTTGCGGTACCTTATGGTGATGAGCCATGTCCACCTGGGATGGACAACTAACCACCTTCACAGGTATCATGTGTTGAATTAAATGTTGTTTAAATGTGAAATTTGTTATATTTTTTTGGTTGAATTTTACTTTATGGAACTAATAAAAAAATTATAAATATGTATGCAGGTTTCTTCATACATTGTTGGGTCATCTATACCACCACCATTTCATTGACCACAACTACCTACATTCCATCCATAATTTTCCCATAGCTATAGGGATAGTCCAGTACTTGGCCACCTTTCCCCTGCTCTTGGGATACTTCTTTCTAGCCAAATGGTTTTACCATTCCACGTAAAACCCATGGGGGTTTATCATTACTCACCCCCACCATATTTAATATAGCATCCATCCACAGTGGCTGCACCTGTAGGACACCCACCCTCACCATATTTTCCATGGAATCCATTCATATTGGATGCACCCATATGCCACACACCCCCACCACCTTTCCATGTGTGCCATCCATAGTAGATGTTTCCTCGAAGTAGGTTGTACAACCAAGAACTCCACCTAACATCGACTCTCCACCATTTTTTTTGTTATTCATGTTGAGATAATTTGTTGATGATCAATTTTTATGTATCATGAATCGAATTAATTTTATGCATTTTTTTAAAAATATCATGATTTGATCCTTATAACTGATGCAGGGCGGTATCGTTGAGAGATTGTGGTCACGGAGGAGGATAACACCCTTGCGATTCTCAATATCATTTGTGGTGAGTTGTCTTAGGTTGAATTACAAAGTATAATTTTGGAAGTTTATTAATTCATCGTGGAAAAAAACTTATAAGAATGTTGTTTCTTTGTCTAGTCTCCAAAGCGAAAAACCACACCCAGGTGCAAAACCAATTGAGGTAGTTCTTCAAGTAAGAGAAGAAAGATGAATTTTCGGGATTCTCTTGATAGTTTCAAGGGTGGTAGTGGTCAATGAGTGATAGATGAGTGTCATTTTGTATCTAGGGAACCATATGGCACATTTCCATGTTAGGGCACTTGTCATCATTTTGTATATTGGGCATAATGTGCCATTTTGTAAAAAATGTACAATTGAGAGAATGTTGAACACACACACACACACACACACATTTCATGGCATGTTTTTTTATGAATTGCAGTGTTTTTTATTTGATGTTGATGAATGTAGGGTCCTTAACTAGATTTGGGTAAACATGTGGCTATTTGTTTTCTAGTTACAATAATATGGAATCTATGACATACAAACCATTGATATTATCAATCCTTATTTCTCCCTTATTATATCTTTTTTTTTTGTTAGTTAAATATCCCCGACTTGTGGGATTGGCCTGTGGCTGAGATGCCATGCCCCAGGGGCATCTAAGCCATCAAAATAACCTCGGGATCGCACCCTGCCTGGACTGCACCAACCCTTAACATGGATATATTTGAGGTGTCCCCGAGGTTTCGAACCAATGAATTCACTTACAGAGTTCCTTAACAACGTATTCCCTTACCGACTGCTCTACACCATGGGGACTTTGTCCCTTATTATATCACTCAAACCACTCAAATCAATATCTTGTAAAATCCAAGGTTAAATATATCAAACTTAGATATATGCACATTCCCAAATTATTAAAATCATCTGATACAAATGAAACATAGATATAAGTGAGACTTACTGCAAGGATTATGGGAGAACTTGATGAACCTGTAAAGATTTCAAAGAAAAATTTAAGGGATAAATTTTTCCATTTGGCCTTTTTTCCACTTAATGTATTTAAAAAAAAACACTATTAACCAATTTCCATTTTCTCCAAAAGTGTTTCAACCAAATTTCTATAAGACAACATTATTTTATTTTTAAAATAGACAATAAATAAAAAAAACCTGTGTAAAATCCATATAAGTTTGAATAATTTTACTAAAATTACACGAAACATTAACAATAGGAATTTTAAGAATTATTAAGATTCGTTAAGGTTTCTACAATTATAAGAGAATCATATATCCAAAAAGTTACCACGGTAAATATGGAGGAAATTAGTGGACATTAATATAACTAATTTTATGTCGTGTCTTAGGTCCAAATTTTGCAACATTCATAGTATTTATTTTATAACACTCTTTCATTAATTTTTTGGGATGGTTTTAGAGTCATTACTAGATTAACTGTTAATGCCAAAAAACCATTTCAACCATAACATACTAATGTAAACCTATAAGGATGAATTTGCATCTTAATATGATCATAACAATGTTGAAAAGTACATTCAAACAACTTTATTGTAAATTATATAAGAAAATGATATCTTTTTCATTTTTCCATTTTCTTCTTTTTTTCATATTTCAATGGAAAGGTGAAACTTTCATTGAAGTCTTGTAAAACTTTCTATTTGAGAACGAATTTTCAAGTGTTTCTATAGTGGAACATTTTGGGTGCATGTTCGGTGGTACCCGACACCTAAATATTATTGTTGTTGTTTGAAAAAAGAGTTCATGATCAGTTGTACCCAACACCCACTTGTTTTGTTTATTCTTGGTAAGAGAGTGTGATTACAAGCGAGCGTGAATTATTAAGGAAAATGAGAATTAAGTTTTAAAAATGGGAAAAGGAGGAAAAATACTTCAAACAACTAATCAAGAAATTGAACTACTACAACAAGAACTTGATAATGATTTACAAGAAATAGACAAACTAAACAAACAAAATAAATCCATAATTGGCAAACTGATAGAGTTTAGGACACGAGATAATGAAATTCATCATGATTTGTTAGTTTTTCTACACATTAGAAGAAAAGTTGACATCACTAGATAAATTTTTGGATGATATTTTTAAAATTGAAAATCAAAAGGACAAATTGATAGAATCACTACAACAAGAATTAATGGCAAAGGAGAATGTGTTGTCATCACTCGAAAATGAATTTAAACAAATAAAACATGGGACTGTGATGTGTGATGCAATGTGTGACACATATGATTTTCTTCCAAAGTTTGATAGTTCATCTGATAATGATGATTTGATTGATAAGCATGTAGATGTATCTCTCTCACATTACGAGTCTAAACAAAGTGGTCCTGGTGATGACGAAGATGATGATTATGTTTTTGTTTTTGAATATAAATATGATAATGAAGATGATGAACTTGGCTTCTTTGAAAATCATCCTAAAGGAATAGGTTAAAAAATTATGCATAAAATGGGTTTTGATGGTAAATGTTTAGGAAAGAATGGGAAAGGCATCGAAAATCCCATACAATTATATTTAAGGCCAAGAAATGAAGGCCTTGGTTATAAAGGAAACAAAATCAATGGAAAAATCAAATTTGTAAAAGAAGAATCATTGACAACAAATGAATCATCTACAAGTAGTAGTAGAAGCAATGAACCAAGAGAAATAGCCTCAACAACAAATAAAGTGTATAAGTAGGAACAATGTTTTAGTTAGTGTGGAAGAAAAGTACATGCAAAGGAAAAATGTTGGAACTTACATCCATGTAGTGTTTGTATCCTTACAAATCATGATTAACATAAGTGTTGGAACAAAGGTATATCAAATCCTCACATATAGATCCAATGTGGTTTGATAGATGTCCCTGAATGGTATACTTTTATGTTTATGTTGAAAGGATTTTATAGGGTCAAGTATTTAAATGTACAACAATATCTCTCATATAAAGTTCATGATCTAATTGGT
>SNQJ01S0129255.1:26038-41681 GCA_010110895.2 Picea sitchensis
GAAAGATAGAAAAAACTCAGGAAAGCTGTGACTTTGAACTGATGTCTTCAAGTCTTCTACATTTTTTTCCAAAGGTGCAAGTCTACATAATGTGAATAAAGGAGTTGAGTTCATACACAATGAGACTTCATTTGATTACCGGTCATTAAGGTATACTGTTAACAAACACAAGACAACCTACCGATAATGAAAGTAGGTATCAAGGCACCAAGTACATTCTTACAAGTGTGAATAAAGGTGTCAGGGTCGAACACTTGAAGAATACATATATCAGGAGACATTAATGTATTCCCAACTGTCGATGGTGGGAGAACCTACCACTAATGATTGCATGCCTCTAGGTACTCATAGGACTCTATCTCACATTTCCAGAATAGACAGGTTGAAGTCGATGGAAGGAGACATGCTGAAAGGAGATCATTGAGGAATCTCTCATCATTCAGCACAAGGTACAAAGCAAGAGCTTCATGATTTGGAGGAAATCCAACAAAGAACATGTTCACGAACCAATGACCCTGGGCGTCTTTCATGTGTGCTAGTTGCAAGCGTTACACGAAAAATACCCTCTGAATAATAAGGAAAATTGTTGACAAAGGTGAGGAAACCACCAATAAGGCTAATGGAATCCAAGACACTGTATGAATCCCAATGTGTGAATAGATTTCTTGCCATCGAACACGAGGGAAACCACCTAGTCAGTAATCAATGATGAAATGTCGACTGTTGACTTCAAGGTTACCTACCAATGAGGAAAGTAGGACCAGGGTGCATAATAGGACTATAACTTCATGTAATTCTGAGACACACTAAAGGTATGGACGACATGGAAAGTGAATAGTTTTGAGGGATGGATGACACAGGTTGATAGAAGTCCTTTGAACAAGAGCATGAGACATATGTAAGACTCTGGCGGCATAGACTCAATGATGAAACTTTGAGATGCAGGAGGCATTAATCAAACTCTCCATAGCGATTGAAAGAGTAACTAGTTGGGGGATTAAACTCGTAGTAATGAGCTCAGCTTCCTAGGGTCATGCTAAACCCAAAATTTTGATGACATGTGGACTCAAAAATTTTGAGCTATGTTCAAAGGAGACACGAATGCTATCAATATAAGATAATATTATTTTCCTACCTGTCTTTTTTTGTTTTTTCATAGTCAAATGAATGCTATAATATAGAGGAGGAAATGAGTGTCGCAAGTAAGCAACTAGTTCCAACAGTGGAACATACCTATGCTCAATGCAAGGAGGTGCATGTGGGATATGGACACTTGGGGGAATGTTTCCTCTTAAGTATAGGGTGTCAAGATGCAAAGGATATAAAAAAGGATCTTCTTGGCTGATTATGAAAATTGTTGAGGTTAAAGTCTTATAATGCAAAAGCAAGAACCGACAATAGGTTCAATACTACAAGCAAGAGAATGAGATGCAATTACAACTTAACTCCCAAAAGTGTTCTTTTTCATAATATTAGACTACTCGGTTTGAAAAAGGGGTAAAATTACACCAAATAGACATCCTTTCGAATCCAATTTACAAGTGTGAAAGAGACAAGTTCACTCGACAATCTTTTCACTTTTTGAGAGAGTCAGAAAAGAGCTTAAATATGACTCGTTGGGATTATTCTAGGTAGAGGTTAACATGTTTATGAGTAAGAAATGAGGTTCGAACATCAAGTCATGTATTAGCTGTAAGGGAATCCTGATCCTACGAAACAAATCTCTGCATGGGCACCGAATGAAGCAGAGGATCTAACTAGGGTACCCATGTTTGGTAAGTTTCTACCATTCAAGAATGACACTTCTAGTTCCATATAGAAGGTTTTGTGTCGCTATTAAATGGGTTCGTACCTATGGCATATGAGTTGCAGTCATACGATGATGGAAGTGTGCATGATGGATTTGATACCTATCCTATATGCTGGGTGATGAAAATACCTGTCCAAAGTTACGAACGAGCGACATGGCACCGAAAACAACAAGGATCCCTGGATAAAACTACCAAAACTAACTCCATCCACTATCGTATTAGTCCATTAGGCCAAAATATTATACGAAACTATGTAAAGTGGGTAAAAATTTGCTATAAATAGTAAAAAAAACACAATTTTATTATACAATCTGTATTTTTTACCCAAATAGTGTATTTTGGACCAAATTGCCTACGAATTTCAACTATTGATTATGGGAGCTATGAGCGATGAAATCAACGACCATCTAGACCAGGTAATTCATCTTTCTCTCCTATTTCTTTCTAGTGTATTAAAATTTATAATTACGCCTCCTTTTTAAAGTTATTTAGGGCGCAACCTAGAAACTAATATGTATGCGGGATACAGATCATCGGGTCGTGTATATACATACCTATACACGATTGTTTTCAAAAAAACTAGCATATAAGCATCCCTATATGCAACTTTGTACACTGTAGATCATGTATATGTCCATGGATAAGGTTTTTTAAATGTTGCTAACTCAAAAAATGGTTTTAATCTCGCAGGATGGTGCTAGAGTGGAGAGAAAGAGAGCATGAAGAGGTGGATGTTGCAGTGGAGAGAGATCCAAGGGCTCAAATGGTTTTAAAACTATGTGGGCTATAAAAATTTTGGGCTCTCAAATGTATGAGGGCTCAAGTGAGACTGCTTCAGTTGCTTGTTAACTACTGGGATCCAGATACTAAGAACTTCAACCTTGATGGAAAACCATTAAGGATTGAAGTTGAGGACATCTACTTCTTGACGAGATTGTTGCATCGGGGTGAGGTTGTCAAACTCAAAGCCTGAGGAGCTAGAAGTGACATGAATATAGATTATTACGTAGCCACTCATTGCATTGGAGGGACTGAGAAGGTAGGGAGCCAACTCCCAATCAAAGCGTTCAACAATCTGAGTCTTCAGATTGTTGTCCTGGTGTTGAAATGGATCACAGGGTCAACCTCTTTGCACCAGGAATCGAGGCCACTTATGTTATATTCGGTGGAGTTCTTGCGACCCATGATTTAATACTGGTGCACCTCACTGTTGTCCAACATTTGGAGTCAGCTGATAGACTCCAAATTAGGTAGAAAGAGGAACTTTGGGTTCATGTCTATCCTTTGTAGTTTTTTCTTCCAGCGGGTTCTAGGCTTGGGACCTAGAGTTGATATTTTTATGCATGGACCTCGCAATCCAACCATGGAATGATGGACCGAGGTGATGAGGCGGTAGGGGGGTGGTAGGGTGCCAACACCCTACAACGATGATTTTTTCTTCTGGTGGATTCGGCAGGTGATGGATCTTGATGACTACCCTTATGTAGGGATTGACTTCAGAGGAGATCCCGATATGATGTTACCACTAGGTTCCACCTACAAAGACATAGGTATGTCAAAGTTTTTAAATATTTCATTTTTTTGTATTTTTGTATAAGAAAACAAAAATATTTTTGGATGATGTCAAGTAATAACTAAACATTATGTGACACAGATGTAGCTCCATGATGAACGAACAGACTTCCACAACAATGGAGGAGGCACCGAGGTGATGAGGTAGTGGGATTGGATGTTGATAGAGTGCTTCAAAACGTGTAGGGAAACCTGTCTCATTTGACGTAGAGGATTCCCATGGTTCAGGTGGAGGATTTGTCAGGCTATGCAATGACAGGTGGTAGGTGTACCCCGTGCTTGGGTATGACTGTTTCAGCATCTAGAAAATGCCATAGTATGCTATCATGACACTCATCTAGCGCCATAGGCCTAGATGTCGTGATTATTGTATGATTGGATGTATATGTATTTTGAGGGTGTCAACCCCAATTTTGTACAATAAAATCATATTTTTTGGAGAGATGAAATATATATAAAAACATTGATCTTCAGATTTACTTATGTTACAATGTGTACATTGATGAAGGTGTTTTCTTTTCTTTAGTTATGTGACAAATGCCAATCTAAAACAAAATTAGTATATGCATCAGATACATAATTATCACTTCTAGTTATGTGATGATAAGTAATAAAATCAAACTGTCGTTCCAAAATTTGCACCCATAAGAATCATCATAGTAGAGTAGGGTCACACTCACAGTAACTGTCATTCAACTGACATACTAACTGGGAGTCCAGACAAACTTCTAAAGAGATAATACCATGTGAAATGGCATCGTGCAAAATTTCTATAACGACACTATATTTAGCCACATTATTCATGGATGGCCCTAGGCAAAAGCCACCTGAAGACAACAGTAGACCCTCGGGTGAGTAAATGACTCAAGTGGAAAAATCCAAGTTCAGTGTATGACGACTGGCCCCTTTTGCGAATCCTAAGTAGATCAAAGACTTCGTTGGCATCTGTCAACCAAAAGAAAACTTGATAAGTAAGCTAAAGATAAAAATAAAGGGAAAATGTATATACACTAAAATACATTAGCATACAAAGAGTTACACCCAAGATTGAGGCTCAAGCGTAATATATTTTCAAATAGAGCCCATTCCTGGGCGCAACCAACATGTTCCCTTCATAATATTCTAATTCATAGGCTCCTTTTTCTAAGACATGTTGCACAATATAGGGACCGTGCCACATGGATTTGAACTTACATGCCCCCAGTGGTTCTTTGGCTTGGTCATATAGAAGAACTAAGTGACCCTCAAGGTACTTTTGAGGATAGAAAGACTTATCATATTGGAACTTGACACACCTTTATTCTCTTCAATATACATAGAGGTGTCTCGACATTGCTCATATATAATCCATAGGTGTACGAGGCATTGTTCGAGATCAAAAGTGTCAGGTAGGAGTGGAATTTTCAATATAAGAGAAGGGATTTCACATTCAATAGGTAATATCGACTCCGCACCTTGCACTAATTGGAAAGGAGAAAAACCTGTGGAAGTAGATGAGGTTCGACATGCCCAAAGTGTTGGGTAAAGCATGATATGCCAATCAAATTTTCTCTGGCTGATAGTTTTCTGCAAAATGGTATTGAGAGACTTGTTCACGGCCTCTACTTGTCCATTTTCCTGGGGGTAGTAAGGGGAATAATGACCATGCCTAAACCCCATTTTTAATGCTAGTTACTCCATCATTTCATTCTGAAAGCGACTACCATGATCAGTGAAAATCTCACTTGGGATTCTGAACCTGGCTATAATTTGATTGAATATGAAGAAGGAAATAGTATTACCATCGAATTTAATTATATGCATGGCCTCGAACCACTTAGTAAAGTAGTCTACGACCACTATAATGTGTTGATTCCCCCCAGCTGAAGTTGGGTTGCAATCCACAAAATCCACCCCACACTTGGTGAAGGGACCGACAATAATGAATGGATAGAGAGGGGATGCATGTGAGCAAATTTTCTGATTGAACACCTGGCAGGGGTGAAACTTCTTAACCGATTCAATGCAATCTTTAAAAATAGATAGACAAAAATATTCGGCTCGCAAAATTTTCTGGGTTGTCGCAAGCCCGAATAGATGACCACCACAAGCCCCACTGTGGTAGTCATTTAGAAAAGACTCAGCTTCTTTGTGAGTTAAACAACAATGCAAGATATTGTATATTACTCGACGATAGAGAGAGTCGTCTATGATAACGTAATTATTAACTTGGTATCGCATATGTCGTCGGTCATCTTGCGAGAGATGTCGAGGAAACTTCAAAGTTTGAAGATAAACAACAATATCTCCATACCAAGGGTATGAAAATGAGAGAAGGAAAATGTGTTCATCTGCAAATGAATCAACATGAATGACATCCTCATCTAATCGAGGGAAGTCAGATATTAAATCTGCAAAAACTAGAGATTTTTTGGACTTCTCACAAGAAAAATCGAGATTGAATTATTGTAGAATAACAATCCATTTATTGTACTTTCCCTCTATGATACTCCTAGTAAGCACATATTGAAATGGATTGACATCAACAACCACAGTAGTTTTGCAAAGAAATATATAGTGTCATAATAGTTGAACTGCGTGAATGACAACCAAAGATAGATTTTCAACATGATAATACTTGAGTTCAGGGAAGACTAAGTTTCAAAAAATATAGTAAATGACGTGCTCACAGAGATCGTCATCCTCCTGAACAAACACCATACCAATTGTCTCTTCAGACGCATCAACATAAATCAAGTAATCCCTACCGTAGTCTGGAGACTTCAACATAGGTGTCGATACCAAGGATTTCTTCAAAGCATTGAAGGATTCCTAGGCTCACTCATCTGAAATAAAATGAGTTTCCCTCTTCAAGATATGCATGCAACCCTTAGTAATATTGGCATAGTTCACTATAAATCGTCATAAAAACTTAGTTTTCCCCTGCAAAACTTGAAGTTGACGAATAGTGTGCGGGGGAGGAAATTGAAGTATTGACTCAACCTTTAACATATCTACCATGATCCCAGTCTCAGAGACTAAAAAACCTAGAATCAGACCCGACCTAACGCAAAAGATGCATTTATGAGGGTTCAAATGGATGTGATAATGGTGACATATTTCAAAAACAAGTTGAATTTGTTTACGCTGATCCACTTTCTTACGGGAGTGAGCAACAAGATCGTCGAGATAAGCTTCAAATATATGCTTGAAATCATGAAATGCAAAGGTCATAGCTCATTGGAAGGTTGCTTCGTTGTTCTTAAGGCCAAAAGGAATCTTCTAGTATACGAATGTACCCCAAGGGAAAATAAACGTCATCTTATGTTGGTCCTCGGGCTTAATCTGAATTTGGTTATACCTTGAAAATTTATCCATAAAAGAAAAAACTTTGTTTCCCGCACATTCATCGATAATCTGATCGATGAAGGGTGTCGAGAAGTTGTCTTTGGGACATGATTTATTCAGGTCACGAAAAGCCATGAATATGTGGATGGTTCCTTTCTTTTTATTCACAGGAATGGGATCGGACACCCATTCAATCAAGGGAACCGAGTAGATAAAGCCAACATTAAGCAGTTTTTCTACCTCTTTCTTAATAGCAGGGGCCTTCCTAGGATTGATAGCTCTAAGTCATTGTCGAATAGGTTTGGCATCCAGGTAGGTTTTAATATCATGTTCGACAATCTGAGGGTCGATTCTTGGCTTCTGTTCATATGACCAAGCGAACACATCGTGAAATTCTTTGAAGAGAGGTGTATATCATAATTTATTCCTGCGAACAATCCACAACAATGTATACATTTTCAACCTTACCAGGAATACGAGAGATATCGATCATGATGGTAGGAGAGATACTCACCATGTTTCCTTCAGCATAAATGTCGTGTGTATCAAGTGGAACTATGGCGTGACCGACTATCCCACTCAAGGTATATCTAAAATCATCTTGGTCGATTTTGGAATGCTCTAGGAGAAAATAAGAGTGATGATGCATATCATCCCATGGCCTTTCAGAACCATTCATGGCCTCTATGATAGCTTCATCAAAAGGTAAAGTCTCATAGAGGTAATCATGTGAACAAGATGATGAAGTAGCCCACATATGCTCTAGAACATGATCCTCCTCGTTTGTCTGTGAGGTAAGAAGATTTGGATCGACAAAAGAGTCAAGAACAACTTGATACACTATCTCTACTGTTGATAGTGGCATGGCATTTTCATTATGTGAATGACCTTCAAAAGAGGAAGTAGAGGAAGGTAGGGTCCAAGGATCATTAAAATATGAAGTTCAGAAAGGAACAAACCTATTTGACGAAGTAGACCTACTGGACATGGCATATATATGATGAACCAGTTCCATGAAGTCGAAGGTACCCATAAGGGATGAATACATTATGGCACTGATATTATCAGTTGCTGGATGCGAATTGTCGATCATGGGGATCGATGGTTCAATAGATGTATTGGGGATAACATATGCAAAGGACAACTGGTCAATCGTCAGGATCTTCCCATCGTGAGGAAAGAAAAGAGTGTGGAAGATGGAAGAAACGATTCTAGTCATAGAATAAGTCCAATTGTGTTCTAGTAACAAGTTATAGTCGAGGGTCACATCAACCACCTCCACATCCACCTCTACCATACTCCCACCTAACTGGATCAGAAAGGCAGGAATAATATCATGAGGGTAGAAGGAATGACTGTCAAAAGAAGTCAACATGGTTAGAGACTAAGAAAGGGTCGAAGATCCAAGAGATTTCCAACAGACTAGGGACATCACACATGTTACAGTGCCTTCATAAAAAACAATACATTTGATGGTATAATTTGAGTAAGCCACGTGGATTTGGAATGCCACATGGTAAGGAAAGCAAGGCTTAACATCTATGACGTCAAACTTGATAACTTTAGAGCCACAAGGATCTAGATATCCTAGCATAGATAACAAGGAATTCCTTTGTGAGGTACACATCTATTGTACCTACAGAGCCAACATCTCACAAGGGGTTTGACCCAGGTCTTCAACAATAGAGTAATATTGGGTGGCTCTAGCATTAGGATTGTGTGTAGAGCGCTTGAGTACTCCTTTCGAAATACAAGGCAAGGGCTCTGGTTTTTAGATATGTAAGGGCATCTCTAAAGGTAGGGTAGACTCTAGACTAGGTATAGTCAGTGGAGAATTGTAATCACGAGACCAAGTGTCTACATTAAACGTCATAAACGTCATCTTATGTTGGTCCTCAGGCTTAATCTAAATTTGGTTATACCTTGAAAAATCATCCATAAAAGAAAAAACTTTGTTTCCCGCACATTCATTGAGAATCTAATCGATGAAGGGTGTCGGGAAGTTGTCTTTGGGACATTCTTTATTCAGGTCACAAAAATCCATGAATACATGGATGATTCCTTTCTTTTTATTCACAAGAATGGGATTGGACACCCATTCAGTCAAGGGAACTGAGTAGATAAAGCCAACAATAAGCAGTTTTTCTACCTCTTTCTTAATAGCAGGGGCCTTCCTAGGATTGACAACTCTAAGTCATTTTCGAATAGGTTTTGCATCCAGGTAGGTTTTAATCTCATGTTCGACAATCTAAGGGTCGATTCTTGGCATCTGTTCATATGACCAAGCGAACACATCATGATATTCTTTGAAGAGCGGTGTATATCATAATTTATTCCAGCGAACAATCCACACCAATGTATACATTTTCAACCTTACCAGGAATACGAGATATATCGATCATGATGGTAGGAGAGATACTCACCATGTTTCCTTCGGCATAAATGTCGTGTGTATCAAGTGGAACTATGGCGTGACCGACTATCTCACTCAAGGTATATCTAAAATCATCTTGTTCGATTTTGGAAAGCTCTAGGAGAAAATAAGAGTGATGATGCATATCATCCCATGGCCTTTCAGAACCATTCATGGCCTCTATGATAGCTTCATCCGAAGGTAAAGTCTCATCGAGGAAATCACGTGAACAATATGATGAAGTGGCCCACATAGGCTCTATAACATGATCCTCCTCGTTTGTCTGTGAGGTAACAAGATTTGGATCGATGAAAGAGTCAAGAACAAATTGATACACTATCTCTACTGCTGATAGTGGCATGGCATTTTCATTATGTGAATGACCTTCAGAAGAGGAAGTTGAGGAAGGTAGGGTCCAAGGATTGTTAAAATAGGGTCCAAGGATCGTTAAAATATGAAGTTTGGAAAGGAACAAACCTATTTGACGAAGTATACCTACTGGACATGGCATATATATGATGAACCAGTGCCATGAAGTCGAAGGTACCCATAAGGGATGAATACATTATGGCACTGATATTCTTAGTTGCTGGATGAGAATTGGAAATCATGGGGATCGATGGTCCAACAGATGTATTGGGGATAACGTACGCAAAGGAAAACTGGTCGATTGTCAGGATATTCCCATCGAGAGGAAAGAAAAGAGTGTGGAAGATGGATGAAACGATTCCAGTCATAGAATAAGTCCAATTGTGTTCTAGTAACAAGTTATAGTCGAGGGGAACATCAACCATCTTGACATCCACCTCTACCATACTCCCACCTAACTGGATCAAAAAGGCAGGAATAATATCATGAGGGCAGAAGGAATGAATGTGAAAAGAAGTCAACATGGTTAGAGACTGAGAAAGGGTTGAAGATCCAAGATATTTCCAACAGACTAGGGACATCACACATGTTGCAGAGCCTTCATAAAAAACAACATGTTTGATGGTATAATTTGAGTAACCCACATGGATTTGGAATTCCACATGGTAAGGAAAGCGAGGCTTAACATCTATGACGTCAAACTTGATAACTTTAGAGCCGCAAGGATCTAGAGCTCCTAGCATAGATAACAAGGAATTCCTTTGTGAGGGACACATTTGTTGGACCTCCAGTGTCGACATCTCACAACGTGTTTGACCCAGGTCTTCAACAATAAAGTAATATTGGGCGGCTCTAGCAATAGGATTGTGGGTAGAGCGCTTGAGTACTCCTTTCAGAATATGAGGTGAGGGCTCTGGTTTTTAGATATGTAAGGGCATCTCTGAAGGAAGGGTATAGTCAGTGGAGAATTGTAATCACGAGACCGAGTGGCTACATTAACCTCAGATTTAACCATATTGATGCATAAACGCTCACCATCTTGCCTCTGTGGGTTTTGACTCCCACTCACCACATTTTAGGCATTCAAGGAGCTCGAGGGCATGTGTTGATTATGTGGAAAAAGATTATTCATCAAAACAGGTGGTAGAGATAAAAGCCTCAAAACTTTCGTAAGTTTGGGTCATAAATGGGTAAGGTGATCATCTATACAAAAATTGCAGGGAAACTTCACCTTCTCCCTTTCTTTCTTTCCCTCACCAACATTATTATTTGACTTCTCATTATTACCATTGTCTTTGGGTTTATTATTATTCTTCACACCCCTACAATTATTACCACATCCTTTCCTTT
Organism: Picea sitchensis; assembly: GCA_010110895.2. Classification (NCBI taxonomy): domain Eukaryota; kingdom Viridiplantae; phylum Streptophyta; class Pinopsida; order Pinales; family Pinaceae; genus Picea; species Picea sitchensis. The sequence goes on from SNQJ01S0129255.1 coordinate 36,881, forward strand.
TATTCATCCTAGTTGTTGGTTACCATTTGGGTTGGCCAATGATTGCACATAATGTACATACGTTGACTCAGCGGAAGTGGAGGACACGGACAAAGCTAGCCCTCCTACAGACTGGTTTGTCACCGAGTTTGTATATTTCACATTGGAATATCCCACAATTCCATTAGCATGAGGCCCGAGATTTTGTCTAGGGTCATAGTTTGACCTCAGGGCATCTAGAAGAATCTCATATAACATCCCAAACTGAGCATATATAAGATCTAACTATTGGGCTTTAAAAATCGCTTCTTCCTCAGATGTAACCTCATATGTAGAAACATCCTTCAAAACATAAGGTTGTAGAGACTTAAGGAACCACTCTACCATGAATTCCAGGGGTATGCAGGTCTTGATCAACCTCTTTTGTCTACTCCACTCCTAGATGTGATCCGAGATATGGGTGGATTTTTCCTGACATAAGGTCGACAAAATTTCTAAGCCAACATCATAACGAATCGACAATTGGAAGTGGTTGAGGAAGAATAAAACCATCTGATTAAAGGTTTTGTATGTCCCCCTTGGTAGCTCGATATACCATTTCGCAATGAGCCTAGTGAGGGTGCATTGAAACAATCTTAATTGAATAGAATCTTCCTTAAGGGAATTCAAAGAGCACCAAAGATGAAAAGTAGTGATGTGATTACCAGGGTCCTCACAAGTTTTTCCTTCCAATTATGAAATATTTGAAGGAAGCTTGGTGGGGACGGGGGGCCATGTCAGATCATGACACATAGGATCACTCATTAGCTTAGACAATTCTGAAAGATTGAGCATGGCCAAAAAAGGGAGACGGGGTTGTGGCATCTGGCCCCAAGCTCCCTGGAAATATTCTTGTTGGGGAATCACAACCCATCCAGGGTTCTAGTAAGCACTAGGGCCCTATATGGAATTGTAATACCCTCCTCCGAACTAATTCATGAGGGTTTGGTTGGGAATCATTCCAATAGGAATGTTATGGTGAGGGTTGTAAAAACTACCCCCAACTGGAGTGGCTCCAGGTTGGGGGTTGCCCAAGGTATGAAACTGACCTCCTCTAGGTGTGAATCTGGAGGATAAAGGTGGATTCTTCATGCCAAACGTGTTGGTTGGAATCAATACAAAGGAGGTAGGTGTATAAGATGCACCATAAGTAGTAGCTTTCCCTCCAGGTTGGTTACTCCATCGAAAGGCATTAGGACCAATATTAGACCCGAGGTTAATAGGAGGAAGGCCTCCAAATGTAGGAGTTGTTTGTGGGACTTGAGTACCACCAAATGAGAAAGGAGTATATGGAGGATCCATGCCCCAAAGTCCAATACTAGTATTCATACTAGATGGTGGGATGGAGGATGAAAATTGCGATGTGAAATTCAGCATACCATAAGAAAAAGGACTAGAGGCCATAGGGATGGACTGAGTATTATAGCCCGACGAGTGACAAAGGGACTCAAAAGGGTTCATGGCTATAGGTTGAGTATTCACTATAGGATGGACAGGGGTGATGATAGGTACCTCCGACACTACAACCATTGTGGTTGAAGGTGTCGAAGGGGTACCGTTAACTATAGTAGGTATGGGAGTTGAAGGACTCCCAGTATCTTTCTGACTCGATTCATTACTCATCCCTTTATGGTCACAATTCTAGTAAGTGGAGGTTTGTGTACCACATTTGATAACTTTATGCCTTTTAGAAGGAAAAGACTAAACATTTGGTGGTCACTGTAACAAGTGGCAAGACCTGCAGGGAAGCTGGTCTAGCTCCACAATGAATCAAGAATAGAGATACAAAACAAAAATCCTAAGGCCAAATAGTAATCAAAGAGCACACAAAAATAAAACAAAATACTAATATGCACACAAACATGATAAAGTGGATGAAAGGGGCCTCCCTCCTTAAAGTAGGGATGCCTCACCCAAGAAGGGCCTGAGACTACCTCCTAAAGATCATAGGTATCAAAATCAGTTATAAGGTCCCCCATGGGATTAACAACCAGTCATTCAGATCCCCCCAGAAAGGAAGTCCTCCATAAAGGTTGTGTGTTGTTTGACCCTTATCTAGCCCAGGGTACCTGCAGAATAACCCCTGCAAGTAACCTATGTAGTACCTATGTCAAGAAACTAAGAAACCATGATATAAATGATGCGTAAGAGAACAGTCGTAAGTCAGGTCTACCATATGGGAAAGGTAACAAAGCCCGAAACCTCGAAAGCACTACCTCTCACAGAGGTAAAGGTACTAGAAATATCCCCATATATGAATAGATCCCCAGAAATATATCTGATGTAAGAAGGTATTGGGGGGATATCCCCTCAACGAACCTCATGCAACCTCATGCTTAAATATGGTGTAAGCGGAGCCTCCTAGCGTCACCAATTATACAATGGATTTCACCACTCCCTTGGTGAGAAACATATGTTGGTTTAATATCCTTGGAGAATTTTACTCACAAAATCCTATTCCAAGTCTCTAAATCCTAAGCTAGTTTGTGAACCCTAGAAAATAAAGTCATTTCTAATCAATTTTAAATTATCAACGTTGATTTTAGTGGACTTTCTTACTCAAAAAAGGCGTGGTCGTGAAACTAATGATGTTATGACTCAGCAAGTAAAATAAATGAATATGAATAAAATGCAAAGTCCTAACTTCAATTCCCAATAAAGGATAAGCTTTTCAAATGAAATTTTCAATTTAGTTATGCAATTCCAAATAAGATGCAGTCTTTCAATACATGTACTAAGATCAATTATAAGAACCAAAAAGATCAAATGCCAACAATGTAAAATGCCTAATATTTTTTTTATTTTCAATATAAAATAATGAAAATGCAAGGATTGATCATCAACCTGATATAAATATTATAGTGTATTGAAACAGAGACAAATCAAGTAGGATATTAAGAAGCAAAACACCAAACCCAATATGCAAGGACAATCAAATGAAAAAGGATGATGAGAAAGGTACCGCCCGAAAATTCAACCAAAGAAATGATTCCTATCATTCCACAAACACTTAACAGTCATAACAGAGACCCAAGCAGACTCAACAACCATCAAAACCTACCCAACAAACATCAAACTCAACAACTAAGAAAAAAAGGATGATGTATGCGACTTTTCAGGAGAAAATCATGTATATACACCTCTTGTAGAAGGACAACATGCATATGTATGCGACTGTCAGGTAAAAACCCACGTATATGTGTTAAAACACTGCCAGGCTAAGGAGAAGGATAAGAAACTAGGACTCAAAATGAATAGAGGCTGTCAAGTAGTCAAACAACAAGAAACTCAATATAAACGAGAGCAATGAAAGGATAAAAAGACTCCAAACCCCAAAAAATTATTCTATCCCCAGTATGGTCGTCAATTCTGTTACAAGGAAAATCTCTCTATGGCTATGGGTAAACCAGAACAGACGGAAATGGCTACAGAAATAAACTTTGATATAAGATATTCTATATAAGAAAATATTTTAACGAGACAAGATAAAGATCCTACCATGTCCAAGAATTTGATGAAGTCCACCGTTGAGAACTTGACTCAAACTAAAACACCTGCAACCTGTCCTCAACAACCAGGAAATGCAAGAATATGGTTATAATATATAACGTTGGCACATTCAATACCATAATCCATCAACATTCATAACAAATATTCCCATGGAATAAAAATTCAAATATTTGCAAGATATTAATTAGATGAGAAAATAGTATTTCTATTAAAATGTAATCACCAGAAGTGAATGAATTACAAACTTCTGTGTCGGCACAGTTCATAATCAAGAAACTAAGTCCCTTCCAGCTGGGCCTCCACCAAAGGCAAGCTCATATAAGAGAGACAATGAGGTTCTCAATCAAGTAGGGAAGAGCTTGGGGGATGAACAATGTGTTTAGACTTAAACGGATAAAGGGATGCAGACTCAATATGAAGTGAATAATTTATCCAGAGTAACTTTGCTCTCAAAGTTGAATTCTTCTCCTCTTTTCCATAGCTCGTATTTGGCCCATTTATAGACTTCAAGTGGAACTGAAGGGCCGATTCAAAACGTTTCTAGTATATGGAAATTCAAGGATCATGGATCTTGTGACGTGACATGGAAACTCGACACCATTTTTTAATTTTGAGCACAAAACCCAATGTACACGGGATATAGTGGTGCAACCTACATATACGCATGCTATATAATACTTAGGGCGCATTATTGTGGAAGAATATTGTTTTTAGCTCTAGGATTTGCAAAAAAGGACTTCAAGTCTGCATAGGGAAATGGAAAAATTAGTTTCGAGAAAATTTGCATAAGGTGAGGAAAATCTTGCTATAACACTCCATTATATGTTCTTAACCTTTCAATTTGATGTTCAAATTGTTTTTCTACAATGGTCTTAGGATAAAACATGTCCAAAAATTCACTCTTATGTTTTAAGAAGTAAACCCAAGTGCGTCTAGAGAAGTCATCAATGAATTTTAAGAAGTAATTTCACTTGGAGAAAGAAAGAGAAGAAAATATACCACACAAATCATTGTGAACAAGATGCAAGGGGGCCAAGGCATGCCAAGAGGCATGTTTTTCAAAACTGTCCCAATGACATTTTCCAAGAACAAAACTCCCACAAACACCATCTTTGCAAGAAATGAGATGAAGATCAATCACCATATTTACATTACATAGTTGTTGCAATGAGTGATATTTTAGAAGACCAAACTTCTCATGCCAAAGTTTCCTCAAGTTGTCACTATGAGAAACAAAAACTGCTGGAAAATATGATGACCCAAATTTGTCAAA
>SNQJ01S0129257.1:0-24688 GCA_010110895.2 Picea sitchensis
TTTTCACATAAGTCACGTGCCTTTTTATTAATTTTCAATAACTACGTAACTCTTCATTTCAACATTTTCAACATAATTAATATTTGGACAACCATATTAACTAAATCATTTTTATTTGACATTTGCAAATATAATGAGTAAATACCATGGGAGAATACCGCTTTCACTTTTTCATCCATTTTTACCTAACTTCCTTTTTAAATCCAACCTCACTTTTAGTATTTAAAACTCCATTTTCATATTAAACTTTTCATTTTTTAAAACTTAAATCTTTATTTTGTTTTCTTTTCAAATAGGACTTCATTCTTTTCTTGTAATGCTTCCTAGTATTTTTCTTTATATAAAACTTTTTCAACATTGGTTAAAATAATAATTATGATAATATCAAAACTATTTCCTTTCACCTTCACCATTAGTCAAACATGCTCCTCCTGCAATGATGGCATCAAAGACAATGTCTCAATGATATCAATGGAAACATCTCAATCATGCTTGACCATCACTTTCACATCAATGGAAACATCTCAATCATTCTTGACCATCACTATGACATCAATGAAAAGATTCCAACAGAAAGCCCTCATGGGAAGACTCTTTGTAGATTGAGTTATTTTAGAAGTATGGATAGAGAACCCATTCTTGTTTGTGGAATAATGAGATGAAGGTCAGTGAATTTTTCAGTGAAACTATCGTATATGGATAGTGCTTGTCATTCCATTTCCGGTGGTATGTGTAATGTCACATAACTCCTCACAGTTAGAGAGTTATGGCCATAAGAAGTTGGAGAACCCAGGTTTGGGTAATGGACCCACATTTGTTTGATGGATAATGGTATGCATTTTGATATATTTGTAGGTAATACTATTCTATATGGATATTACATGTCATTCCATTTCTAGTGGTATGTGGAACACCACATAATGCCTCACAGTTTGAGAGTTATGGCCTTATGAAGTTGGAGGACCCTCATATGTCATCTAGAAGCCCCAAAAGGTCAAAGTAGTCAAAGTGGTTGAACATATTTTATAAGGTAAATAATAAAGTGAAGTGATGAGTGTATAATAATTCAAAGTGAATACAAAATAAATTGTTTAAATAATAAATTTAATGGAGAAATTAGAAGTGGGTGTTGATGGGTCCTAAATTCCTGATTTAACAGTAGGAACCAAACCCGCCACCGAGGCCCAATTAGACTCTGCAACATTTAATGGTGGAATTGTTCTCTAGATCTTGTGATCCGACCAATTTATTGATGGGATTTGTGTTTTCTTGTGAAGGCTCTTCCTTCAGTTTAGACTATCTCTTTTTGTATTTTCTCTTGGGTGAGACCGATATGAGATGTAAGCCGCCATAAACCAACCTGGTGACAAACATGATTAAATTATAACTACTGGGGAAGAGGCTGAAATTGGGATAACCCACTGCTCAAGCATGCAGACAATGATTCTATACCATAGGCCTAATACTAATACATTAACCTCGTGAGCATCCAATTATTGTCTGAGAAACTAATTATCAGAAAGAAAACACATATGCAAATAAGATAATGACAAGGAAAATAATTCATCTACCATAATCATTCATCACATGTTAACACAACGATTCGTCTTCGTCATTTAAAGTAAAGAACAACAAAATATTGCACCAGATAACTTGACAATAGATTAAATATCTCTTACTCCTTACAACATCATTCAAGAAACGAGATGGGAAATAGTTCTTCTCCACGTCCAATCATATGCATTTGATGAAAATGATTTGTCTGTGGTCCAAAAGGACTTATCAATTCATAGAAGCTTCAAAATAATTCTTAACAACCAAAAAGAAAGAGTTCTTACAACAACCATCGACCTCTCACTAATTGTTCTTTGTCTTTATTTATAATGTAAATTTTAAATGAAATTAACGACTAAGTGTAGTTTAAGAGAAACACAATTCGCCACGTGGCGTCCTATAATTACAGTTTCTTTTAAAAGTCAGCCTGAGATATCTCTTGAAAAGGCTGATTTCTCTTGTACTCGGGCCAACTGATAAACAACTCTTCACAAGTTTGGGCCCATGGAAATTTGTGTTGTTCCATCGGAGCCGCATGTATTCCTCTGATGTCCATCGCATGCATCTGGTACTTCACTAGACTGTAGTTCAACTGTTGTAGCATGGTTCGAGCTTTGATTGGATTCTCTACAAATATTTTCACTTTCCCTGGCCTTGCGTCTGTCATCTTTATGAGCTCTTCGGTCCATAGAGAAGCTTATTTGGCATGTGACTCGACTACGTCTCTTAGGTCGACAAAGTTTTCAGGGTTGCTGAACTCAGGGATTCTTATATCCTTCATTACTTTATTAATTTTATCCCAGTTCTTATTGCATCTGATCCACTACTCTTGGATTTCTTGGTGTGGGTCCTGAGACATCTTAGCCCAGTACTCGACTGATCGCTTCATGAGATTAAGACTAGTTTTTCCTACCGTCCGAATGCCATGTTCTTCTTTGTCTCGGCCCTGCTGGACTGCACCAATGTAATCGATTATTTTGACTTCTTGTTGCACCCTTTCATACCATAGCTCCATATCCTTTCATTTCGCGAGTCCCATGAGAGTTTCCTCCTAGAACTCAACTATGTTCATAGTTAAAAGGTGTCATTCTTTCTTGAACTCACTGTAAAATTCTTCGAAGTCACCTTTTAGGTACACAACGATATGCATGGTTCCTTTATAGTATTCAGAAATATGACGCAAGTGTTATAGCTCCTTTAGGGCGGTGACTATCTCCTTTTCATCCCTTTTGTCCCTGTCCAGGTTGGCCTCTGAGAGTGCCTTCCCCACGCTGATAAGTTCATTCGTCCGGGTGTCTGCTGTGTTTATCAAGTTCTCCTCTGTAGTAACAAAGACAAAGTGATCCAAAGTGATCTTTATTTTCTTTGAAGTCCTTTGAATGATGGCCTTTCTCTTTAGATTGTAGGAGATCGCATAGATATCTACTACCTCGTCTATCGACTCAGGTTTCTGATGATCGCCCCATATGAGTATGTTTCCTAGGCTACCGGTGGTGTATACTTGTTCAAGATCGGGCTCCTAAACTTGCTTGCTGTGCCTTGAAGACTTGACCTCTGCCTGTCACTCATCGGGGGTATGATTATTGAGCAGAATAGTGATGTTGGGCACAAACGTGTTACTTACTTGCTTGTTGGCTGCAAAACGACTGATTTCCTTTCATGGGGATTCTTTCTTTGGCTCATCCAATTCAGGCTTGTCCTTCAGATATGCTCTGGTTTCCGATGTGTCAGGTTCCTTTGTTTCAAGGCCACTTTCAACTTATGTTTCCTTTTGTGGGACCTCCTTTGTTTTCACTTTGGGCTCAGGGGAATAATAATTCTCAGTTCCTTTTTCCTCTTGGACATGCACAGGGTTGTCCTGAGATGAATCCAGGCTCTCATAGTCACTATATATAGTTATAAGATTTCTCAAAGGATTAGGAGTGTGTGTTTCTATTGAAACCTGACCTACCTCTGGTTGAGTCATCCCACCTACCGATGAATTGACCGACGATGTTGTATATTCAAGGTTGTCTGACCCGTTGGTGTTACCAAGGTTTGTGAAATTGGAGCTGCTTGGCTCCGTCGATATTCCTTCTGGGTTATCGATTGGAAGCTTAGGTGTTATGATTAGGTCTGGATTAGCCTACATCAGCTTCATTAGTAGCTGGGCCTACTACCACATAAGTCTCCCCATCCCTTGTACAAATTGAACCTTAGGGGAATCCTTGATTTGTACTGGGGATTCCTGATAAACTTTTGCCACTTCTATGGCTTCTTGGGGATTGCCCACCGCTTCGCTCGGTTTAGATGCTACCCTTCCTTCTCGGGTCCTAAGAATTTATTGAGCCATTTTATCCAAGGACATCGCTTTCTCCTCCCAACGCATGGCCTTGAATTTTGTTGTTTTAGGTTCAACCATCCTTGTCAACACCTCATTCCATTCTTGGGAGTTTTCAATGAAAATTTCATCTTCAAACTGGTCATAGGAATAAGGCCAACATGATGATACCTGTGATGCCTGTTTTAGGACCAGACCCTTGGGATCATGCTTGTGAAAATGGCCAGTCTAGAATCAGAATTCCAATTGACTTAGTGCTTCTTGCTTAGCCTGCACGGTGTCCTTGACCATGTAGAAGCCAATATGAAACCCATAAGGTATGAAGGCCCACTTCTTGTCCTTTACTAAAGTGGTGTTATAGCCTTGCAGAATGGTCTGATAACAAATTTCCCCTAACACTAGTCGATCGGGGACATATATGGGTAATTTATGGAGTTCCTCGATGGCACCGAAAACCATAATGTAGGTCTCGTGCTCATCTAGATACCAATGACCTACTTTCGATAAAAAAAATTGCTTCATCCGACAACCTTGGGCACTCTTTCTTGAACGACAAGGAATATGTGCATGCAATAAAATGGTCATAGATAAGAGAAAAGGATTTCTTGTACCTGTTTTCCCATAAGATGCTGAAGTATACATGGACTAGGATATCAGAGGAGTGCCAGTTTAAGTTCATTCCAGAAAAAACGTTCCTGGCGAAGATGACGTCCAACAGATACGAGGCCCTGTATAAGGAAATGATTTCTCTCTCTTTCGGCATCTGGGCTTGTCGTATGCAAGTGCTCTGCTATTTGGAGACGATGGAACCCCAATTAAAGATCGTGCCTAAAACAACTATTGTATAAGCTAGAGGCATCCAAGCCTCTGAAAACCGGGAGCAATCTTTCTCCCCATGCAATCTGCAGAGGAGATCCATCATGTATATATACAACTCCCTCAGGTTAGCCGTTGGGTACTAGCGGGTGGTCCGATTGGTGAACTTTTTATCTTTTCTCCACCAAGACACCATAATATTGTTGGTGTTGTGCTTTTGATATAAACTCAAAAATAATTCAATGTTTAAGCGTTCCTCTGGCTCCCTGAGTTTGTAGTAAATCTAAACTTCTACTGGGAGGAAAACCCAGACGCATCTACCATTTTCGTCGTTAATTAAACACCTATGTGCATTGGTGTGATCAATAATCCATTTCAAGAGCTCGAGGCAGGGAAATATAAGAGTCATGCTTTCCACCATGTCCAAATAGGCCTTGCGGACATTCGGGAGAACTTCATCGTTGAGTCTTCTCGTATCAGGATCATTGTGTGGGGTATACTTGAGGGGTTATTCCTTCTTGAGTGTCTTAAACAAGTATTCCTAGTGAGGTAATACTGTTTTTTCCCCAATGTTCACCTTTGTGTCTCCAAAGTCCGTGGGATGGACAAAGGCCTTCTTAGTGGATGTCTTAATGATGAGCACCGGTTTTGGAGCAAATTCTGATTGCCTCACAATTGCTGGGGAGGAACCTTCTCCCGCCTCTAGTTCTTGCAGGTTTGGTTCTTTTTGAGATTTCCTGGTGGTGGGTTTCTTCAGAGGCATTGTTCCTGTAATGCTTGATAAAATTGTTGTTTAATACTCACTGAACCTTGGAATCCTTCTTTGGATTGCTAGCGTTGCTCCTCTGTGTGCTCTGAACTCCTTGTTGTGCAGAATAGGTTCATACACAATGACTCAAAAGAATATAATGGGAGAGATCCTATCAGTCATATCAATTAGTTAATACGAGTAATGAATGCAATTCAAAACAAACTACCGTCAGATCTCTACAAATAAATTCCAACTTGGTTGACGGTGAAGGAACGAAGAGAGATGCATTTTATCGGCAGGCTTAAACGGTCCCTTTTGATTTGCGCATGAAGTAGCAACTAATTCTTGTTCCATGAATTAAATAACATTTTAAATGTGTTGTATATAACATATATTAGGGATAAAATGTCTCATCACGTCGTGTCTCCGGTGGACAGATAGGGGATTGGCGATATCCTTGTGTATTTTTTATTTTGGTTCCCTCCTGAGACAACCTCCTGTGCCGAAAGGTATCGGGGATCGACGATCAAGGATAGTTTGAGCGCATAGTTTATTTGCAGTTTATCACCTTCGTAAATATCCAACGTCGAAAACATTTCGGAAGCCGGTGATTGGTGATACCACTCTTTTACTTGCGCGACGCTTACTCTTCTAATTTTGTTTTCGATGTCGAATGGATAGGTCTTCGGTGATATCTTTAGTGAAGCTTATTCATGGAGACGAGAGACCTCCTTCTTTCAACGTTAGTGAAATTCGACACTCGGCTATTTTGGTTTTATCAAGCGATTTTCATCACTTTTAATCTTTCCCAATGCCAAATTCCTAAGTGCGTTGGGGAAAAATTTATACTATTGATTCCTTAAGTAAATGTTAGTCCCTTTTAAAGTTGATCTGATTTTCACATGTTCAAGAAGAATTTAAATGACTCAACATGAAAGAATAAATGATAAGCACAAGTTGCAGTTTCATACTGAAGCGCAATCAGACAGTGCGACAGATCAAGTGGTACCCAAAAAGTAAAAATTTGACATATACCTTTTTAGGGTGTGTTGAGTGCTCAACAAATGGCGATTCACTAGGCGAAAGTAGAATCTCTATTCCTTCTCCAAGGCTTGACTGATACAGAAGCTGATGGAGAACCTTGATTGGTTTGACAATTAGAACCTCTTTACCTTTGCATTTGAAGTTCTCCGGTTGATGCTTCTAGGTCTTCCCGTGGGGTTTTAACCATTTTCCTCATTCGTTTCCTTTGAAATTGACTCATGCTCCCTTTTTACGAAAGTTTAGAAAAGAACTCACCGGCATGAAGCCTTCAGTTACATTTACTCACTTGCTTCAGTGTCGCTCTGCTGCCAGCGAGCGTCCATAGCCCCGATGGAGTCACCGTGACATCAAAGACCTTGCTCCACTGCCAGCGAGTGTCCATAGCCCTGACAAAGATATCTTCATACCCTCTCCTAATTTTCACTCTTTTGATAATACCAATTTTATTTCAGCATGACACCCTGAGCGAGCGGGAGAGGATGATGCCTATTTATTTTGCAAGGTGAGATGATCAAGGTGGATCCTTTGCTAACTTTGTTTTTTGGGTTCATGTAGTCCTTTCTAGCTTTCCTTCTTTCCATTAAGGTCTTACCAAACCACCAATAATACACTTCTGACATTTATCTGGATTTCTTCATTTAGCGAGGTTTAGATAGAGGACTCCTCAGAGAGACCACAAATCCTCATATGCTTCTTGTGTTTGTAAGTGAGCGATAGGTTAGGAAAAAAGCTCGCTATGTTGTATGTTTTGAGATCAACCACTATCCTGCTAAACAAAAATTTTGAAAGAACAAAAATCCATGTAGCAAAAAAGAAAATAACAAACCATGCAGTTCGCAATCACATAGGATACTCAACAAAGAACATAATGCACACACATTTTTTTTTAATTTCAATTTCTTATTGGAAATATTGTTTTAGGGCATGTCCATTCACTGGAAGGGCATCAGTTTCCCCCCTTATATTCTGCAATCGATACATGCCTGCCCCAATATTTCAGCCACTTGGAAAGGTCCAAGCCATAGATTTTGAAACTTAGAATGCTTCCCTTTTGGTTCATTTTGTCTATCCCACTTTAGGACTAGGTCTCCTACTTCAAATTTATTCTCTTTAGCCTTATTCTTATCGAGCCATATTTTCACTATCTGTTGGTGAGATAGGAATTTTGACTTAGCCTTTTCTCTTTCTTCCTCCAGCATGAGTAGAGTGTTGATTCTTCGTTGTATGGCCAATGAAGGCTCCTCGCTGGAATCTTGGGCTAGTTGAAGAGATGGAAGATAGAGCCCATTTGGGAGGATGGCTTCTTGCCCATAGACCATAAAGTATGGGGAATTTCCTATAGCTTCTTTGGGTGTGAATGTGTTGGCCCACAAGGCATTATGGAGTAGATTATGCCAATTCCTTTGGTTATCTGCAACCGTCTTTTTTAATATCCTCATTCAATTCTTGTTAGTTGATTCTGCCACACCGTTTCCCTATGGATAATAATTTTCCAAATACCTAATTATGATTCCTTTGTCCAAAGAAAACTCCATCAAAAGGGTGGAAGAAAAATAAGCTGCGTTATCAAAGACCAAGACAGAAGAGACAACAAACCTTGTGATTAGCTGTTGCTCTATAAATTGGATTAATACCTTCTCATTTACCCGATTCAGAGGAGCGGCCTCTGCCCATTTCGTGAAATAATCAGTCGCGGTAAGTATGTAATTGTTCTATTTTGAAGAGTTGGGTGTAATTTCTCCTATAATATCCAACCCCCATTGCTCAAAAGGCATAGATACAGTCACAGGTTGGAGTGGGATTGTTGCTCTCTTCTCCCTCCCAGTGCTCATTTGACAAGTTTTACAGTTTCTAGTGTAAGAATGAGTGTCCTTGAACAGGGCGGGCCAATAATAGTCGGCTCTCAGAATCTTATGAGCGGTGGTGTTTTCTGCGAAATGTCCCCCGACAAGGCCATCATGGAGCTCCTTCATCACTTTGTATGCATCTTCACATCCAAGACATATTAATAGTACTCTATAATAATTGATCCGGGAGAGTACCAAATTTATAAGGCGATATTATGTAGATTTTAACCCGAGGGCTCTCCTTTCCCTAGGGTTGAGGTTTTCCAGATAGGTCCTGTGGTGTAGGAGATAAGATAAATCATTATACTAATACTCTTGTCCTGGGGAGATGTATGATACTTTTCCACAACATAGTTCCATTTCCTTCTCCCATCCAAAATCTTCATTTACTTGGTCTTGGGCTTCGGCTGCAAGCCTGCATAACCCTTGTCCTTTTACTAGTTTGGCAGGTTTTATATCTAGATCAAATTCTTTGACTACTGCCATCCCGTTCCCTCTTCTTTCCTCCATTTCTTGCTGGGTAAACAAGGATCGGACTGTAGTGTGTGGCACAATTACTTTAGTGTGGTTCTTGAGGATGTAAGACCTGAAATGTTAATATTTCCTTATATAGTGCATAAGCCTATTTGTCTATAGCAGGATAATTGAGCTCAGCTCCTTGAAGATTAGTACTCATGAATGACACTGGGGCCTCATTATTTTCATCATCCTTCTAATTCAAAACTACAACTAAGGATTGGTCAGAGGCGAAAGTATAGAGGAAGAAGTCTCTATTGAAATCGAGACTTCGCAACACCAAGGCCCGGGATATAGCAGCTTTGATATTGTTGAAAGCACATTTTTTCTCATCATCCCACTTAAATTCATGATCCTTGTGAATCATATTTTGTAAGTGTTTGATGATTTCTGTGAAATCGAGAGTGAATTTCCTCACAAAATTGATTTTCCCGAAAAAGGACTGCATAGATTTCTTGTTATGGGACAAGGGGAGTTGAGCTATGGCCTTAATCCTTTTTGGGTCTATGCGAATGCCTGCTTGAGATATAATGTGACCTAACATCTTACCTTCCTAGACACTGAAGATAGTTTTCTTAGGTTTTAAGGATATACCGTATTTCCTACACCTTTCAAAAATTTGAGTTGAGAGTTGGATGTGCTCTTCTCTATTCTTTGAATACACTGTTACGTCGTCTAGATACACTAGCACACATTTATTGATTAGTCCCTAGAATGCTATGTCCATGGCCCTTTGGAAGGTCACTCATGCATTAATTAAACCAAAAGTCATGCGTTTATAAGCGAAGGTTTCCCACTTGGTTCAGAAGGTGGTTTTTAAATGGTCTTCCTCCGAAACCATAACTTGTTGTAACCTGAGAAACTGTCTAGTAGAGAGAAAATATTTGAGCCAGACATGGTCTGCAAGAGTTGGTCCATTGGAAGGAATGGGTAGTTGTCCTTTTTTGAATCTCTATTGAGGTTCCTAAAATCTACGCATAGGTGAATCTCTCTCGAATTTTTCCTCACCGGGACAAGATTTGCTACCCATGCAGAATGCCTAACCTGGAAAATGATCTTGGCATCTAAAAGTTTTTTTAATTCCTGATACATGAGAGGTTCTATGGATGGGTGATACTTTTAGAGATTTCGCTGGAAATGTTTCACTTCAGGTTTTAATGAGATAGTGTGTTGAATGATGCGGGTATCATACATTTTTAGATCTCAATAGGACCATGCAAAGACATCTTGGTATTGTCTGAATAATTTGAGATAATATTTCCTTTCCTCTTTGGATATAGTATTTCTGAGATTCACATTCTTTGGGTTTTATGAGGTTTCGAGATTTATAGTTTCAAGCAGGGGACAAGAGCTACCAGTCTTTATGTTTTTAGGCCCCTTAAATCGCTCTTTTAGATCAAACTAATTTTCTAGATTAGTTATACCTTTTGGGATTGTGTGAGACTTTGATTTATCAACAGGTTGTATTGTCCTAAGATAAGTCTTTGTTGATTTCTCTTGGAATAATTCATCGTCAATAGCCAAATACTTGAAATTGTCTTGGTTAGTCATGAAGTTTATGATATGTTCATCTCCTTCAAAGACTTTCCAATTAGAAATGTTATTAGGCATTGGTAGTTTGTATAGAATCTCCACAATGAATTGGGGGGTTTCATAATATTCTAGAGGCGACAGCCTGGAAGAAGCTGTGGCCAAGGAGTCAACAAGAATATTCTTTGCTCTGGGGATCGCCGTAATATTGAAGGCTTCAAAATGATCTATTAACTTATGCACCTCTTGTTGACAGTTCTTCAGGTTAGGATAATTGTAATGTATAGTATTCCTTACTTGTCTAAAGATAATTTCAGAATCCTCAAAAACCTTCAATTCTTTGATATTCAAGTCTATAGCTTTCTTTAATCCTTGTACTAGAACTTCATATTCAATAGTTGTGTTTGTACATTCAAATTCTATCCTAGAAGATAGGAAATGATGTTTACCTTTAGGATCAATGAGGATGCACCCTGATCCTGACCCTTCTTGCGATTTAGGTCCATAAAAGTACAAAGTCCAAATTTGTGGACGAAAATCATTCTTTTCCTTTTCCTTACTAATTTTTTTCTCTCCTATCTTTTTTTCTGTAATCTCTAGCATAGGTTCCTAACAAAAGAGTGTGTATTTTGTTGGTATCGTCGACTTTTCTTGAAAAATCATTTCAGAGTTTTGAGTGAGAGGGACATCGAACAAGAGAGGAGAAAAGTTTCTGAAGTGGGAATCGTAGGAATAATTTCCCAACACAGGGAAATCTGTGCATGAGGGTTCATTTGGGGTTTCTAGGTCAGTGACCATATGCTTCAGATATTTCTCCCTATCGATTATGATCATGTTCTTGTATCCTTTCAGTGGTATCCAATATGTGCCCAATGTATACTGAAGTATCCATTTATCTTTTCATACCAATATCGACTTATTAATAACCCATAGGCCTTTGGAATATCTACCACAATGATGTCAATCACTTGCACAAACTTGGGGTGTGTCACTATTCTGATCATTACATCTTTGAGTTTTCCCATGACCTTGACATGGGTTCTGTATAGTTGTATGACATGTTTATCACTCTTGAGAGGAAAAAAATTTAACTTTTTGCAAATAGAAAAGGGCATAACGTTGGAAGACGCCCCAAAATCTACCAAACAATTGTGAAGGTTTATATTGAAGACCTCAAATGTTACAAGGAATGGTGGGACAAAAGGTTTTTCCTTCCTATCTTCTGAGAAGGTGTTCATGTTTGGTTTGATTACCAGATCTGTGGGGGATAGACTTCTTTCCTGACCATCGCTTGTCGTCGGATTTTCTACTAAGTTCAAAACTTGTAACAAAAATTCCTTCTGCTGAGGAATCATGCATATGTTCATAACTGATATATCATCCTTTAACTTATTCAAATCTTCGACCACATTGTAATTTAGTTTGGGCGATTCTAGGGTATAGATGCTTATAGGTTTCTTACCAAGATCGAAAGGTGTTTTTGGGTGATTGGGAGTTTCCTTACTTCTCAAGGTTTGGGTGGAAGTGGTATCTTTCGAGTCAGGTGGACCCTTACTATGTGTCTGTATCACCGAAACTTCCACGGGTTACCCATGAGACTCAAACAGGTCATTGGAAGGCATGATCAGGTCGGGATCCCATATCATCATAGCTATATCTAGTGGTGGATCAGTGTCTTCTTGATCAGAAATGTTCATAATTGAACTGCTTGGTCGGTCAGGGAGAATTCATCTAGAAACCACTTGGGCATCACATTCATGGCATGTACCCATTGAGGGAAGTCTCTTTAGGAGTGGTTTTCCTGGTGATAAGTATAGAAAGAATCAGATGCAACATTCCCTAGATCCATATTTAAGTTAGCCGGGGGAGGTTCAATTTCCTTGAACGGTGGGTTTCTTTTAAAGAAAGGTTTATAGGGCCTTTGGCCCTGGTTTCCCTCCCCTACATTCCTCTTCATATCTATGATATCGATTGATAATTTTTTAACCACACGTTGCAGGTATTCTATGTCTCTGTTATGCTTGTTAGGAGTATGTTCTGATTGCTTGCTCAACGACCTAGTCAAAAGGAGCCCCCTCCTGGGAGGAGGTTGAAATTCTTTCTTGACCAGAGAGGCCTGGCCTTCTTTACATCCTTTCATATGGAATTCTATTGTTTTGGCTTCTTCAAAATTTTCAGCCAGGGTTCGATTAGTGAGCCTTTTTACAAACATATAAATAGAAGCCGTGAGCACGTTAGCATAAACCTTGATTTTCAACTCCCGAGTTGGTCTTGCCGCGGGCTGGAATTTGTTTAAGATGGTCGTGAATTTTTGATTGAAATATTTGACCCTTTCTTTCAGACTCATGGTGGTTGTGAACAACTCAGATATCAAATCTCTTGTAGTAGTTTCCTCCACAATTTTATCTAGAAAGTCCTTTTGGAACTTCGTCCAACTAGTTATAGATCCTACTAGCAGATTAAAATACCATGTGGAAGATGAATTTTCAAACGTATAGGGGAAAATTCTGCATACTACGTCTTCATGTTGGATGTTCATAAGCCTGATTTCTAATACAAATTTCTTGATATGATCCTCAGGCAATCCAGAGGTTTCGGGATCGAACTTAGGAAGCAATTTCTCTAGATGAGGAGGAAGATTATGAACTGGTCCTAGGAGGGCCAAAGCGTCTCTGGCTAACCAGGGTTGATTTTTCAGAGGTGGGTTCTCCCTTTCATCATTATGGTAATTGTTTCCTTCCATAACTTCAGGCTCTGAGTTAAACTCTTCCTCTTCCGAAAAATCATCCGGCTCAGAGATGTCTCTGGCTGGTGTCTCGGGTATCAAATCAATAGGTTGTTGGATTTTGGTGATTGCGAAATCTATTAAGTATTCTATTGATTGTACTAAAACCTCATTGGGAGTACTAACCACTGGTTTACTTTGTTTTTTTCTTCGAGGGAGTTTGGGAGCTAAGGAAAACACATCGATTTGTCGGGCATAGGCTCTTGTAATTCTTTTGAATTGATTTACTTCCTCGTGAGGAAGAGCGTAAGGTATTTCAGAGTGAAAATATTCTCCCTTTGGCTGGGGTGAGTTACTCTTTTTAGGAGTACTCAACGTGTATGGGTTATCTTGTGAATGACTAGCCATGCATGTGGGTTGTTACGAATCTGTAGGCTATTTGAAGTGTTATATAAAATATATATTCATCCATTCATTACCAGGTCCTCCTTCTAGCACCAATTCTGTTGATGGGTCCTAAATCCCTGATTCAACAGTAGGAACCAAACCCTCCACCGAGGCCCAATTAAACTCTGAAACATTTAATGGTGGAATGGTTCTCCATATCTTGTGATCCAACAAATTTATCAGTGGGCTTTATGTTTTCTTGTGAAGGTTCTTCCTTCAGTTTATACTATCTCTTTTTGTATTTTCTCTTGGGTGAGACTGATATGAGATGTAGGCCAGCATAAACCAACTTGGTGACAAACAAGATTAAATTCTAACTACTGGGGAATAGGATGAACTTGGGATAACCTGCTGCTCAAGCATGCAGACAATGATTCTATACCACAGGCCTAGTACTAACACATTAAACTCGTGAGCATCCAATTACTGTATGAGAAACTAATTATCAGAAATAAAACACATATGTAAATAAGATAATGGCAATCAAAATAATTCATCTACCATAATCATTCATCACATGTTAAAACAATGATTCGTCTTCATCATTTAAAGTAAATAACAACAAAATATTGCACCAAATAACTTGACAATAGATTAAATAGCTCTTACTCCTTACAACATCATTCATGAAATGAGATGGGAAATAGTTCTTCTCCACGTCCAATCATATGCATTTGATGAAAATTACTTGTCTTTGGTCTAGAAGGACTTATCAATTCATAGCAGCTTCAAAATAATTCTCAACAACCAAAAAGAAAGAGTTCTTACAACAACCATCAACCTCTCACTAATTGGTCGATGTCTTTATTTATAATGTAAAGTTTAATTGAAATTAACAACCAAGTGCAGTTTAAGAGAAACAAAATTCACCACGTGGCATCCTATACTAACAATTTCTTTTAACAGTCAGCCTGAGATATCTCTTGAAAAGGGTGATTTCTCTCGTACTCAGACCAACTGATAAACAACTCTTCACAAGTTTGTGCCCATGGAAATTTGTGTTGTTCCATCAGAGACACATGTATTCCTCTGATGTCCATCACATCTGTCTGATACTTCACTAGACTAAAGTTCAACTACTGTAGCACGGTTCAAGATCTGATTGGATGCTTTGCAAATTGTTTCACTTGCCTTGGACTTGCATCGGTCATCTTTGTGAGCTCTTCGGTCCATAGCGAATCTTGTTTGGCATGCGACTCAACTACGTCTCTTAGGTTGACGAAGTTGTTAGTGTTTCCAAACTTGGGGAGTCTGATATACTTCATTACTTTATTAATTTTATCCCAGTGCTTCTTACATATGATCCATTGCTCTTGGATTTCTTGGTGTGGGTCTTGAGACATCTTAGCCAAGTACTCAGTTGATCGCTTCATGCAATTAAGACTACTTTTTCCTACCGTTCGAGTGTCATGTTCTTCTTTGTCTCGGCCTTTCTGGAATGCACCAATGTACTCGAGTGTTTCTATTGCTTGTTTCACCCTTTCATACCATCGCTCCATATCCTTGCATGTCACGAGTTCCATGAGAGTGTCCTCCTGGAGCACAGTTATTTTTGCAGTTAAAAGGTGTCTTTCTTTCTTGAACTCACTATAAACTTCTTCCAACTCATCTTTCAGGTACACATCGGTCTGCGTGGTGCCTTTATAGTATTCATCCAGATGACGCAAGTTTTCTATCTCCTTTAGGGCAGAGACTAGCTCCTTTTCATCCCTTTTGGCCCTGTCCAAGGTGGCCTCTAAGAGTGCCTTCCCCATGCCGATAAGTTTAGTCATCCGGGCATCTGCTATGTTTATCAAGTTCTCCTCTGTAGTAACAAAGACAGAGTGATCCAATGTGATCTTTCTTTTCTTTGCAGTCCTTTGAATGATGGCCTTTATCTTTCAATCGTAGGAGATTGCATAGATATATGCTACCTAGTCTACCGGCTTGGGTATCTACTGATTGCCACATGTAAGCATGTTTCCCAGGCTACCAGTGGTGTATACATTTTCAAGATCAGGCTCCTGAACTTCCTCGCTATGCCTCAAAGACCCGAACTCTACCTGTCACTTGTTGAGGGTCTGAGTATTGAGTGGAATAGAGACGTCGGGCATAGATTTGTTACTTACTTTCTTGTTGGCCACATAACTGTTGATTTCCTTTCATGGGGATTGTTTCTTTGGCTCATCCAATTCAGGCTTGTCCTTCAGATCTGATCCAGTTTTCGATGTGTCAGGTTCCTTTGTTTCGAGGCCACTTTCAGCTTCTATTTCCTTTTACAAGACCTCCTATTTTTTCACTTCGGTCTGGGGGAAGAAGTCTTCTCAGGTCCTTTTTCCTCTTGGACATGTACAAGGTTGTCATGAGATGAATCCGGGCTCTCATCGTCACTATATATAGTTATAAGCTTGCTCAAAGGATTAGTTGCACATGTTTCTATTGACACCCAACCTATCTCTGGATGAGTCATCCCGCCTATCGGTGAATTGACCGACGATGTTGTAGATTCAGGGTCGTCTGACCCATTGGTGTTACCAAGGTTTGTGAAATCAGGGCTTCTTAGCTCCGTCGGGATTCCTTCTGGGTTGTCGTTTGGAAGTCTAGGTGTTATGATGAGGTCTGGATTATCCTGCATCCGCTTCATTAGTAGTTGGGCCTGCTTCCACATAAGTCCTCCCATCAGCTATACAACTTGAACCTCAGGGGAATCCCTAATTTGTACTGGGGATTCTTGATAAACTTTTGTCATTTTGATGGCTTCTTGGGGATCATCCACTGATTTTCCCAATTTAGATGCTACCCTTCCTTCTGAGGTCCTGTGAATTTCTTGAGTTGTTTTATCCAAGGACGTCGATTTCTCCTCCCAACTCATGGCCTTGAATCTGGTTGTTTTAGGATCAACCATCCTCACTGCCACCTTATTTTAGTCTTGGGAATTTTCGGTAAAAAATTCATCTTCAAACCGGTCATGGGCATAAGGCACCTAGGATGATACTTGCGATGCATATTTTAGGACCAAACCCTTGGGATCTTGCTTGCGAAAACAACCAGTCTGGAATCGACATTCCAATTGACTTAGCCTTTCTTGCTTAGCCTGTGCGGTGTCCTTGACCATGTAGAAGCCAATATGAAACCAATAAGGTATGAAGGCCCTCTTCTTGTCCTTTACTAAATTGGCATTATAGCCTTGCAGAATGGTTTCATAACAAATTTCCCCTAACACTAGTCGATCGAGGAAATATATGGGTAACATATGGGGTGCCCTTGTGGCGCCAAAAACCCTGATGTAGGTCTCCTTCTTATCTAGATACCAGTGACCTACTTTTGATACAACCTTTTTTGCTTTATCTGACAACCTTGGGCACTCTTTCTTGAACAACAAGGAATAAATGCATGCAATAAATTGGTTACAGATAAGAGAAAATGATTTCTTGTACATGTTTTCCCATAATATTCCGAAGTATACATGGACTAGGATCTCGGAGGAGTGCCAGTTTAAGTTCATTCCAAAAAAAAAATTCCTGCCGCAGATGATGTCCAGTAGATATGAGGCCATGTAGAAGGAAAGGGTTTATGCCTCTTTCGATGTCTGGGCTTGTCGTATGCAAGTGCTCAACTATTTGGAGATGATGACACCTGAATTTAAGCTCATGCCTAAATTGGATTCAATATAAGCTAGAGGCATCCAAGCCTTTGTAAACTGGGAGAAATCTTTCTCCTCATGCAATCTATAGAGGAGAGCCATCAGGTATATATAGGGCTCCCTCAGGTTAGTCGTTGGGTACTAGCTGGAGGTCCAGTTGGTGAAATGTTTATCTTCTCTCCACCAAGATGCCATAATATTGTTGGTGTCATGCTTCTGATAGAAATGTGAAACAAATTCAGTGTTCAAACATTCCTCCGGTTCCCTGAGTTTGTAGTAACTTTGAACTTTGACTGGGAGGAAAACCCCGACGCATCCACCATTGTTGTTGTTAATTAAACACATCTGTGCATCTGTGTGATCAATAATCCATTTCAATAGTTTGATGCAGGGAAATAAAAGAGTCCTGCTAGCCACCATGTGCAAATAGGTCTTGCGGACATTCGAGAGAACTTCATCGTCGAGTCTTCTCGTATCAGGATCGTTGTGCGGGGTATACTCAAGGTGTTCTTCCTTTTTTATTTTCTTAAACAATTATTCCTAGCGAGGGAATACTATTTTGGCCCCAATGTTCACCTCTTTGTATCCAAAGGCCAAGGGATGGATGAAGGCCTTCTTGGTGGTTGTCTTAATAATGGGAATTGGTTTTGGAGCGAATTTTACTTGCCTCACAACTATTGGGGAGGAACCTTCTCCCACTAGTTCTTGCAGCTTTGGCGCTATTGGGGATTTCCTGGTGGTGGGTTTCTTCAGAGGCATTGTTCCTGTAATGCTTGCTAAAAATGTTGTTTAATACTCAGTGAACCTTGGAAGCCTTCTCCGTATTTCCATCATTGATCCTCTGTGTGCTCTGAACTCCTTACTGCACAAAATAGGTTCATACACAATGACTCAAAAGAATATAACGAGAGAGATCCTATCAGTCGTATCAATTAGTTAATATGAGTAATGAGTTGAATTCAAAACAAAATACCATTGGATCTCTGCAAATAACTTCTAACTTAGTTGATGGTGGAGGCATGGAGAGAGATACATTGTATCGATAGGATTAAATGGTCCCTTTTGATTTGTGCAATAATTAGAAACTAATGCATGATCCATGAATTAACTAACATTTTAAATGCATCGTACCTAACATATCTAAGGGATAAAACATCTCATCACGTTGTGTCTCCAGTGGACAGATCGGGAATCGATGATATCCTTGTGTACTTTTTCTGTTGGAGCCCTCTTGAGACAACCTCCGGTGCCGAAAGGTATCGGGGATCAACGATCAAGGATAGTTCGAGCACGTAGTTCCTTTGTGGGTTATCACCTTCATAAATCTCTGACGTCGAAAACATTTTTGGAGTCAATGATCGACGATACCACTCTTTTACTTACGCGACGCTTACTCTTCTCTTTTTCTGTCGATGTCGAATGGATCATTCTTCGGTGATATCTTTAGTGAATCTTAATTGCGGAGACGAGAGACCTCCTTCTGTCGACACCGGTGAAATTTGACACTTGGCTATTTTGGATTTCTCAAGTGATTTTAGTCACTTTTAATCTTTCTCGATGCTGAATTTCCTAAGTGCATCGGGGAAAAATTTAGACTGTTGATTCCTTAAGTAAATGCTAATCCCTTTTAAATTTGAGATGATTTTCACATGTTCAAGCAGACTTTAAACGACTCAACATGAAATCATAAATGATAAGCATAGGAAGTAGTTTCATACTGAAGAACAATCAGACAGTGCAAAAGATCAAGTGGTACCCAAAAAGTAAAAATTTGACATAGACCTTTTTAGGGTGTGTTGCATGCTCAACAGTGGGTTAACCCTAAAATAAAGAAAGTGGGCAAAGTGACCTAGAATATGTTTTTAAGGAAGCTACTTGGAGTATAAATAAGAGGCAAGGCTCTCTCATTTTGGATGCCACTTGAGAATAATGAATATATATATGTGTCTGAGGTAACCAAAGGATATCTAAGCCAAATTTCATAAGGAAGGTGAAGAAAAGAAGGCCGGAATTCAAGGGAAGATAAATTCTTTTGATGATTCTTTCTAAGGTATGTTATTTGCAAGTCATCTCAACATTTTCGCAAATTTTTTTTTTTTAGAATGATTCAGACCGTGAAATTTCTATTCCATTGAGGAAACATATACAAGTATCTGTGGTAAAATATTCATCTTATTTGTCGTTCTATTTTTGGATTTAGACTCCGTGGAAAATAGGGTTTGTGGCTTGTCCTAAAACTAGTCTAAAACAGGTGTTTCGGGGAAAATCGTCATAACTTATTCATAACAGATAAAAATTATGTAAGACAAAATGTGTTAGTTATAGTACATTATTAGTATTATGTGTGACATTTTCAGATCGTTTCAACAAATATTCTGTGTGGGGCACGCTCTACAAGGTCTCTCTCTATAATAAGCCAGAATTCAACAAGGTATGCCATTTTTTCTATAACGCCTTTTCAAAGAGGTTTCAAGTAGTGACACTTGAAGTAATTTCATAAAAAACACTGAAGAACATTATGTATCAGTTTCAGATCTTTATTCATTATAGGTACATAGTTATGATTATTTCAAGTTAGGGTTGTTGACTAATCCAAAACTAGTCATGTGAGACTAAAGAAAAGTTTGATGAAAA
Organism: Picea sitchensis; assembly: GCA_010110895.2. Taxonomy (NCBI): domain Eukaryota; kingdom Viridiplantae; phylum Streptophyta; class Pinopsida; order Pinales; family Pinaceae; genus Picea; species Picea sitchensis. The sequence continues at coordinate 19,807 of SNQJ01S0129257.1, forward strand.
TGCTAGTCTCTTTTTGTTAAATTTAAGGAAGGTTTGTAGGTATGCGATCATATACACCATGCAAATTATAGAGTTACAAATCATATTTTGATGATGAAATTGATGAGGGATTTTGGTTAAGGTACATGTTGAATACATGGTTGAGACAAGTAGTTGATGAGTTGGCACATACATGAGGTGTATAGTTGATGATGTTGGTACATATTAATGAGTCATAGTTGATGAGTAGGTGAAAAATGATTGGTACATACTTGGTACATGGTTGGATGATCTTTTTTATGGTACAGGTTGATTATAGGTTGTTTGGTACAAGTTGGTGCATGGTTGATGCACTTGTTTATGGTACAGGTTGATTATAGGTTGAGGTACAAGTTGATGCATGGTTCAAGTTTATTGGTACAGGTTTACAATGGTATATCTCACAGTGATAGTGTGACAATGGTTCCATCATTCTACTTCTACTTCAAGGCAGTTGGACGGGGCAAGGATAGGTGATTGTAGCCACCTTCCGGTTGTAGCTGGAGAACATAGGGGGTTGTAGCCTTCTTCTGGTTGTAGCCAAAGAATTGGGGAGTTGGATCTTCTCATAGGTTGTAGCCTGAGAAACTAGGAGGTTGGATCCTCCTTCCAGTTGCAGCTGAAAAACTTGGTGCTTCCAATGAATGTAATTCTTCAAGACATATAAGAAAAAACATTATGTGGTTTTCTCCCGCTTTGGGTTTCCACGTAAAACACTGGTGTACTGTGTATGTGTATGATTGTTCATTTTTTTATTGCTCATTATTGGATGATAATTCTACATTGATATAACACTTGGATTATTTGGTTAAAAAGGATTATAATTTCTCTATTACTGATTCACCCCTCCCCTCTCTGTAATCCAACATACATTAACACATCAATCCATCTATGCATCATATATCAATGAAAAAACATCGATCCATCTTCATCTATGCATCAATCCATCTAGAAAACACATTGATCCATATTCATCTATGCATGACATCATCTATGCATCATATATCAATGACACCACATTGATCCATCTTCATCTATGCATCATATATCAATGACTTCAATTTACATCAATCCATTGGCAACAATGAAAATACATACGACATCAATATGCTATGAAAAGACATTGTTCCTTTAACATCAATGAAAACATGATCCAACAATATCCCCCTTTGACATTGATGGCAATACCAACATTGATTTCAACACCAATAACTGATGAAAACAAGTAGACATGGAATTTCTCTTCATCAATAGTTATCTCAATCACATCAATGTGACTATCTCTCCCCCTTTGACATCAATGGAAAAGGGTAGTTCTCTCCTTAGGGCTACTCCCCCTTCCTAAACTCTCCTTGGGGCTTCTCCCCTTGCTTCTATGTCTTGATCTTCCTATGAATAATATCTCCCCTTTTGAACAAGGGATATCACTATGATGTAATATTGAATATATATCTCTCATGCTCCCCCTGGAACCATGCCTTTGTTCTCTTTCTCCAAGTATTTATCTTTGCATCTGATAAATCTCTCCTTTTGGAATCATGGGAAGAAGAATGACTCCCCTATAGGTATTTTTCCCCATATCTTCTATGCAATATGGACAACATGCTACCACTGCAATATGCTTCTGCTCCAAATGCTACTGCTGAACCAAAACATAGATCAATTGCTCAAGAATAATCCTCTCTTCCTATGATGATCCTTGGACCTGTCCATGCATCAAAATCGTGCCATACCATACATCATGAATAAAAATATATGTCAACAATGAATAGATAATCATGAACAAAACATCAACCAAGTACATCTTGTGCCATATTGTGTCCCAACCATGCACAACATCCATGTACATCAACCATGTACATCAATACCATACAATATACCATAAGATATCATCAATGGAGTGTACCAACCATGTGCCTCTACCAACATGCCAACCATGTGCCTCAAACAAGTGTCATATCACTCATGATATGACTCTACCATGAACCAAGTGCCACAACCATGTATCTCAATCAATCAAGTGTCTCAACTATATCATCCCATACATCATGTACTAAAGTATATGCTAAAATAAGTAATACCAATGATGTACTTTAGCCAAGTACTATCACCCACAAACATATACCATCTATGAGTACTAAACATGTATCACCACCTGTACCAAGCAAGTGCATCAACCATGCACCAAACCTTAACAAGATGAACTACAATCAATATGTGTTCCCATACATGTATGCAATATCAATCATAAACCATGTGCCAATCATACTGATAGAAAGTGCCTCTAACAATGTACCAAGAGTGTACCAATCATGCATCAAGCTATGAATCATCAATGATGTACAACATAACCACCCCATCCACTCATCAACTACATGTCCCAATATGTAGCCCATCCACATGACAAATTCATGCACCAATATATCCAATAAATATGCCTCTAACATCATAAGATATATCAATGGAACTCAAATATGTACCAACCATGTACCCTAACAAATCTTCCTCAATCCTCCATTCACTACAACAAATACTTAAGCATCCAAGAATACATGTACTAGAAGTGTGCCTTAATAGATCAATGATATATCTAGCTATCATCATCATGATATATCTCATAACCAAAGTGCCATAACTTCATTTTCACAACCAACATTGTTCCTCAACAGAAAGTGCCCCAATCCATACTTTAGAGTTAGTATATTGCATCAAGGATAGAATTTCAACGTTCAACCATATGTCACCATCATACATACATCAATTATGTATGCCAACATGTAATCATGAAAATATTTAACAAACCATGTCAGATCCTGCAACAAACCATGTCAGACCCTGCAACATAGAGTTATACCATCATACCATGCTGCAATTCACATGCATAGCCCTTTTCAAAATCTATTTCCAGAGGTACGCGACCTGTTATACATATAACTTGAGTATGTACGTGACATGTCTATGGGTTAGCTCGCGTATGTACGCAACTATTACCATTGTATCTCGTATATTCTTCAGAATAAGTCAAGCTTGAGCTTGCCTTAGGGATTCCATTCTATTCTGATTGTTCAGTCTTCTTCACCCACTTCTGAAGGTGTCCTAGCTTCTAAGAACTTGAGCTATGAGCTTCCATATTTTCAACATTGTCTTCTCTTCTAGACTCATGTGTTCTTCTTTTCATGTTATATGAAGTCCTCATCATGAACTATCTTCTTGTGTTCCAACAATCCTGGTATTTGTGGCCAAATCCACTATAGCTATAGCATCTCATGGTGTGAAAATGAGCAACAATGTGTCCTACTTGATTACATATCCAACACCTTAGGGTTTTATGAAATATTTTATTATCTTTCCTTGCATAATATCTGTATTCCAAAGATTTGTGACCATATTCATTGCATGAGTAACAGTGACCATGGAAAACATTTTCATACCTTTGCTTTGGTATCCATATTGAATGTGTCTCTCTTTTGAATTTTCTTTGAGGTCTATAGATGTCTTCTTGATGTTTTCATTTCTTTGTTCTTTTGAAATTTTCCTTGCCTTGTGTAGATGGTTGACTTGCAACACCATTTCCATATTTTGAGAATGAGGGACTTACCTCATGCTTCTTTGAGGTGCTTGCTTAAACACCTGTAGCTTCTTTGTTGTATCCAAGATCTGATTTATCATTTGGTGATCTTTGACTATCCAAGATTTAATTCAATATTGTTGAGCTATTCAAGAATTTGTTTGACTTCTCTTATTTCTTTCTAAGATCAACAACTTCATCTTCCAACTTATGACATGACTCTTCCTTTTCATCTATTTGATTGTTTAATAGTTCCTCTACTCTTTTGGCTTCTTCAATTTGGGTCTTGAGATGGATATTAACTTCAATACTTTTGCTAATATCATCATCTGCCTTCTTATTTTCTTCTATTTCATTCTTTAGTCTTTTGATCTCTTCTTCTTTTTCTTATAATTGAGTACTTTTAGTTTCTTCTTGTTCTTTGAGCATTTTATTTAGTTTCAAAATATACTTTTGATTCTTTTCAAGAAACCTTTTAGTATTCTCAGAAATATAGCTATATTCTATATAACTATGGCCATAGTTGTATTCATATAGACCTGAATCAACTTTCTTTTTAATCTTTGAAAGTTCTTCTTCTACTTCTTCCATGTGATAACTTTCATCTGATTCTACACAAACTATTTCTAGATTTTCTTCTTCAATTGTAGAGAAACATTTAACATCATCACATTTAGAATTATTTCAATTTGAGAATTTTGGATATTCTTTACCTTCATTGATCTTGATGGAATTGTCTTCAAGGTCTTCCTTTTTGCCTTGGTATGTCTTCTCTAGCTTTAGCCATAGATGCTTGGCGAAAGTGCATTGTCCCATGGTTTCTTTGATAGAACTTGAGAGTCCATTGAAAATGGTCTTGAGAGCCAATGCATCATTCTTCTTTTCTTCCTTTTGAGTTGCAAACTTTGACTTATTATTCAAGGGAATGGATCCACCAACAGTTTCTTTCTAGACACCTCCTTCTTTTTCTTTCAAGTACTGTTTCATTTCTATTCTCCATGTTGAATAATTTTCCTCATCAAGGATTGGAACTTCATCATCCATTTGTGTGTCCATGGTGTTATCACATATTCCTTTCAAATCGTTGGGGGTCTGTATTTCCTTCCTGTGTCTATATTTTTTCTCGTCTTCTCCCCTTTTGTCAACCCGATTGTGATTTTCCTCCCCATCTTTGCATGTCTTTCTCTTTCATTCACAGTCATCCTTGTCGATTGACTAGTTTTTTGTGTCAGTATGCTAGAGAGATCGACCCTGGGTTCCTTCCATCTCTTCCAAAGGACGATCACTTCCCCCCCC
>SNQJ01S0129257.1:26037-43585 GCA_010110895.2 Picea sitchensis
AAGCAAGTGCATCAACCATGCACCAAACCTTAACAAGATGAACTACAATCAATATGTGTTCCCATACATGTATGCAATATCAATCATAAACCATGTGCCAATCATACTGATAGAAAGTGCCTCTAAAAATGTACCAAGAGTGTACCAATCATGCATCAAGCTATGAATCATCAATGGTGTACAACATAACCACCTCATCAAGGATTGGAACTTCATCATCCATTTGTGTGTCCATGGTGTTATCACATATTCCTTTCAAATCATTGGGGGTCTGTATTTCCTTCCTGTGTCTATAATGTTTCTCGTCTTATCCCCTTTTGTCGACCCGATTGTGATTTTCCTCCCCATCCCCGCATGTCTTTCTCTTTCATTCACAGTCATCCTTGTCGATTGACTAGTTTTTTGTGTCAGTATGCTAGAGAGATCGGCCCTGGGTTCCTTCCATCTCTTCCANTTTTTTTCCTCCATCACTGAACCTTTTCCTTCCCAAGCCTAGGTCTGGTCGGAAAAGTGTCCATTTTCACTATCTGCAGCTTCAAGAATAGTTGAATAGCGACACAAATAAAGCGAGAGGGAAAATATCGCTTTTCAATGACGAGGATCCATTAACGATGCAGATTAGCGGTCTTCGGGTAATTGGGGCCATGAAGTTGCATGAAGGTTTGTGTCAGTTGGAGGCCCGAAATGATCTAAGTCGTTCGATCCAATAGAGATAGGTTGCAGTTGATTGATATTTTTTGGGAGTCAACATTTCGGGGTTCTCGTAAAAAAATCCACCCATAGCCCGAAACCCTGAAACAAAAAATTACGGAACCCCCAAGGGTTGAGCTCGCGATCCTAGCCGGTGACCATATGGAAGAGAGATAAGGGAGGCGGTAACAAAATTTGAGCCTCATCGTGATTTCAACAGCCAGGAGTCTAAAGGACGAGGATTCAACTCCTTCTCATCGCCAATACATGAAATTCACGATGCGCCTTTGGTGTCGGTCACGGTCAGAGCCTTAGGGTTGTATGAAGTGGGGCCAAAGAGGATGAGGGCCAGGGTTGTTCAATGGAAAATAGATCATGGTTGTCCATATCGAAGAAAAGATGACCACTGATCTCAGCCAATGTTTCATGATTTCAGGCATCACTATATCAAAGTCAGGGGAGGTGAAAACCCCTCGAAAGGGAAAGCACCGAAATTCATTTAAAGATAGGCACGCGGTCATGGCCTTGGGCTATATTGAGAATGGGGCCTGAAAAAAAAAGAGGCTAGAATCCAAGCCTTGGGAGAGGCACGTGGTTGTCCCCTGTGTATTCAATCTCGACCACCCTCCATGGGAGAAATAGTTATTGAAGATTGAGTAGGTGGTTGAAACTTCAACTCGATCCATAAATGGAAGGCATGGGGAAAGGTCTAGAGTAGTCAATCCATGGTAGCCCCCGATGGACAGGTTCCCTATGAAAGGCATGTCGTCTGAACCAATGTCAGAAAATAAGCTACGTGCACTGTCTGCAAGAAGACCATGCACACGTAAATACTTAAATGAAGCAACTGACCAATTGTCCCGCTATCAAGGGAGAAAATGTCTTTAAGTTTATATACTCATTTTTGATATTTTTGTAAGGATCGATGGTAGATCTAAGCTCCCGATTGTAATGTTTTGATGAGGCCTCTAGTTCTCTGGTTATGAACGATACTTGAGACTTCTTGTTTAATGGAAGTTAACTTATTATTTTATTCCTTGTTTCTGACTCTTAAAGCCCTGGTATGGATGATCCAATCGGGTGTTGTGACTATCGTATAGTGTATGTTTGACTATATTTGTTTTTGCAGCAACTTTAAGTTTCCTGAAGTTTTCAGATCTAAGAGGATCTTATATCTGAGACTTTTCCTCCAAAGGATGTTGGAAGAACGGATGTCCAGAGAAGACCTTCATACCTATCTCACCTTTTCTTCCACCTACTCACCATGATGCAAACGCACTGTCTTAAGTTAGATCAAGACCTCACTTAGCTATGCACTTCCAACCCATTCTTCTGAGTTAAAGCGATATTATTTTGGGTTTACTCCCATTTTATCACCCTTTTGTAACCAACCTGTGACATACAAAATGATGGGTATTAGGCTTACTCCTTCCGCAATCCAGGAGTGACTTTTGGTGCTAACATTTCTGGCACCGTTGTCGGGGACGAAGTTGAAGATTTTCCCTGGGATCAAATGACAAAGCTTGCTGGTTCTGAAGGTGCATTAGAACTCAGTACATCTAAGATTTCTACTATGCACCTGGTGACTCCATTGTGAATACTCCATTGGTCCGACCTCATTGCTTAGTTGGCTTCAAAAGGTAGACATGCACGGTCTCATCCACAACTACCTCTATCTACACCTGAAGTTGCCCCAGAGAAAATTATCAGGAAGGGAAAGGCTTCTCTAGAAGGAACTTCTACTGCTGAACCACGTATTTATGATAATTTTCCATGTACTTCTTTTGAAGCTCCATTTTCTTCTCCTCAGTCCCCTATCATACCTTCTATTGAAGTTTCCCGAGCTTTAAATTTTGGGAGTGTCCCTGTTGATTTTTCCCCTCCTGGTCTGGGATTAGAGGGAGAAATCCTTATCACTCCTTTCTCCCATGAAATTGTATCGTGGTTTAGGCCCAGTGTCTTAGGAGATTTCCCTACTCCAGGATTTACCACCCGTCCTCCTATTACTGTTTCTACTATGCACAAAGAAGCTCCTTCTTTCTCAAACCCTGTATCCTTTTCTCTAAATCCTCGTCGAAGCTCATTTTTGGTCTCCCATGTCCGAACCCCTTCCCCTCCTAGTTCTCCTCCACATATTTTACCTATGGCAGGAGAAAATCCCCCTATGACTAGAATGGAGGCCATAATAGAAGCTAGGTATTCCCCCCTTGTTTTTCCTCAACCTCTTAATGCCCTCCCAGCAGATGGCTACCTTAAACAATTTCCCAAGTTCATAAGCGAAGGAGACATAACCGCAGAGGAACACCTTGAGGCATTTTATAGTTTTATAGATCATCATGTCATCATGCATGCCGACGTATGGATGAGGATTTTTGTTCATAGCCTTGAAGGAGAGGCTAGGAAATGGTTCAGGCCCTTGCCTCCTGGTTCTATCAACATGATTAAGGCTTTGGATAGTGTCTTCCTGAGACAATGGGTGGATAAAAAGGATTTTATGTATTATATCACAAAGTTTGGGTCCCTAAAGAGAAATTAGGGAGAATCTGTCTCTGACTTCTCCAAAAGGTTCAACAAGATGTACAATAAGATCCTTGCAGAGATAAATCCTACATAGGCTTCAGCCAAAATTACACATGCCAGTGTTTTTGACCCTCATTTATGCCTCCTGTTGAGGGAAATAAGAGAAAATTCCCTAGATCATATGCAACATGCAGCTATAGAATTAGAGTCTAATATATTGGATGTTGCCCGACTTAGAAATAAGATTGATAGGGACATACCCAGGAAGAGACCTGAAACCTCCACTTCAGGTTCCTCTTCCCTCCTCCCTCAAATGGATGAAGTAACCAAGATACTTAAATCACTTTCGGATAGGATGGAAAGGTTGGAATTAGAAGGGAAGCCTATGTACAAAAATCCCCAAAATGTTGACAACAAAGGAAATTTTAGGAGTCCGAATAAAAATTTCCCTCAAATTATGCTAAGGGAACACATGAATAGAGATTGATATGTTCATAGGATTCAAACCCCTCTCCAAAATAACCTCGTTGATGATGAGGAGATGGAAGAGGAAGATATTGACCTCGAAATTCATTGTCTTGGAGACACCTCCCCTTTTCCCCATTTAAATCAGTCTGCATACGAGGAGTTCCTCATGAACAGTAAAATAAATGACCTGAGTAGGGGGGAGAAAGATAATAATAGTAGTCCCAATAAATATAATCTCAAGTCAAAGAATAAAGAGGGTAGGTCAGACGCCCCTGATTGGCCCCTCATTGCAGAAAAGCCTGCTAAAGGTGCATAGAATTGTAGCAAGGAAAAGAGAGATCATAATCTCTTGCTAATAGTCAAAGACCTTGTCTCATAGGTAAGGGAAGTTTAGAAGCCTCCTTCCTCCTTTAGCTTTGAGCATGAAATTCAAAAATTAGAATTCCTGTTCCCATTTCAGAGCTAGTCAAACATGAATATTTTAAAAGGTCCCTCTCTAAACTACTGCAGTCTGAGCCTTCCTGCCATTCCACAGACTCAATGAACCTCCAAGATAAAAATCCAGTAGTCATCTTAGGCCCTATGGTAGAAGATAGACATGATTCATCCCCTCCCTTCTATACATCCCTGAACATTCATGATAAGGTGCTACATAACTGTCTGATGGATTCCGGGGCATCTCATAATCTCATGCCCAAAACTGTCATGGAAGAACTCGGGATGGGAGTCACTTAGGCTTACCATGATTTGTACTCTTTCAATTCAAGAAGGGTGTAGTGTCTTAGGGTTATCAAAGATCTGGTCGTGACCTTGTTTCAGTTTCCCATGAAAAGTGTGGTCATGGACATTGTGGTAGTTGATGTGCCCCCTATGTTCAGTATGCTATTTCCAAGATCTTGGATAAAAATACTTGGGGGAACATTACATATGGACCTCACATATGATACTATTCTAGTGTTCAGAGGGGAGCATAGGAGACTGTACAAAGAAGCTTAGCTGGCCTACATTATCAGTGATGAGGCAGACCCCACCAATCATCCTATCTTTGTCTTGGATACCGATTTAGGATCTAGATTGATGCAACTCACCGATTCCCCCGAGCCTCCTTTTGAAATCAGAAAGCCCATTACTCTCTGTTAAATCCCTCTTTTGATTACCTCTGTTTGGAAAATTTTCTTTGATCGAGCCTCTTCTAGAGAAGGTGCAGGTGCTGGGATAATTTTTATTTCCCCTACTCAAGAAACTATATCTCTNGGGGCATCTCATAATCTCATGCCCAAAACTGTCATGGAAGAACTCGGGATGGGAGTCACTTAGGCTTACCATGATTTGTACTCTTTCAATTCAAGAAGGGTGTAGTGTCTTAGGGTTATCAAAGATCTGGTCGTGACCTTGTTTCAGTTTCCCATGAAAAGTGTGGTCATGGACATTGTGGTAGTTGATGTGCCCCCTATGTTCAGTATGCTATTTCCAAGATCTTGGATAAAAATACTTGGGGGAACATTACATATGGACCTCACATATGATACTATTCTAGTGTTCAGAGGGGAGCATAGGAGACTGTACAAAGAAGCTTAGCTGGCCTACATTATCAGTGATGAGGCAGACCCCACCAATCATCCTATCTTTGTCTTGGATACCGATTTAGGATCTAGATTGATGCAACTCACCGATTCCCCCGAGCCTCCTTTTGAAATCAGAAAGCCCATTACTCTCTGTTAAATCCCTCTTTTGATTACCTCTGTTTGGAAAATTTTCTTTGATCGAGCCTCTTCTAGAGAAGGTGCAGGTGCTGGGATAATTTTTATTTCCCCTACTCAAGAAACTATATCTCTGTCATACAAATTAGAGTTCTAGGCTACCAATAATGTGGAAGAATATCAATCTCTTATCTTGGGTTTAAGGGTTGCAAAGAACATGGGCATCAAAGAGATAGAAGTGTTTGGGGATGTTGTGTTGATTATCTACCAGACTAGAAATATTTATCAGGCCAAACACCCTCGGCTCAGGAGTTACATAAATGAAGCTTGGGACCTCATTGACATTTTTTTCCTAGATTTCAACATATCATTTATCCCAAGAGGAGAAAACACTCTGGCTGACTCTCTGGAAATTTCAACAAGCAATTTCAGAGTCCCTCCACCACCCAAGCTCAGGTTTGATATAGAAGTGAAATACAGGCTCTCCATACCTGGAAATGTCAAACATTAGAAGGTGTTTGAGGATGATCTTGAGATCAAGAGATTCCGGGAAGTCATTGAGGAGTTTTCTGCATTGCATATCGATCAAGACCCAGATTCTAATATAGAATCTCAGGCCAAGGTTTTCCTCAACAAAATTTCCAACCATCACATTGTTCAGTTACCTAGCAATCACATCCCAAAGGGACTAGTTCCTTTGGAAATGTTATTTGACAGCAATGACGTGGCATTAAAAATAAGAATCTCAAACGAAGAAACTAATGTAGCTGTGTGCAATGTTGACACACAAAAGGATCCAAAGTTTGTCAAGTTGTCAAGCAGCTTGTCAAAGGAGAAGAAAGTTGAGTATGCTGAATTATTGAAAGAAAACGCTGATGTGTTTGGCTAGACCTACGAAGACCTCAGAACGTATGACACCAGTGTTATCGAGCACACGATCCCATTGCAAGAGGATGCCAAACCATTTAGGCATAAATTAAGACATATTAATCCCATGTTGTTTCCTATCATGGAGAAAGAGATGAAGAAGTTGTTGGATGCCCAGATCATTGTACCTCTGAAGTATTCTGAGTGGGTGGCCAACTTGGTCTCGGTGAGAAAAAAGAATGGAGAAATTAGGCTCTGTGTCGATTTTAGAAATCTAAACAGGAGCTCTAGGAAGGACAATTACCCATTGCCCAAGATGGAACACATATTGCAAAGGGTGACAGGTGCATCCAGAATTTCAATGATTGATGGATTTTCTGGTTATAATCAAATCTCTATCGTTACTGAGGACAGAGAAAAGACAACCTTCATCACTCCGTGGGGCACTTTCATGTATGAAAAAATGCCTTTTGGATTGATGAACGCAAGAGCAACGTTTCAACAAGCCATGGACATAGCCTTCATTGGGGAAAAGGAAAAATTTGTGGTCATCTATTTGGATGACATCACAGTCTTCTCCAAATCCGATAAAGAGCATCTCTATCATCTAAGGAAGGTCTTCTTAAAATGCAGAAGGTTTGGTGTCTCCTTAAATGCCAAGAAATCTCTGTTTTCCATGAAGGAGGGAAAGTTGATAGCACACATAGTATCAACAGAGGGGGTCAGAGTTGACCACAATAGAGTGGAAGCGATCCAAGCTTTATCACTCCCAAGGTCCAGGAAAGAAGTCCAGTCTTTTCTGGGAAAAATTAACTTTATGAGAAGGTTTGTTTCCAGTTTTGCTGAAATGGTGAAGCTCATAACAACCATGCTCAAGAAGAGAAATGAAGTAAAGTGGGTTGTCGAGTCCATAAATTATTTTGAATAGATCAAGAAAGAACTGACTGAAGTTCTTGCGCTTATCGGTCCTGATTACTCAAAATATTTTCTGATTTTCTCCTTCACTTCATTTGACACAGTGGCAGTTGTCTTACTACAGAAGAATGCAGAGGGGATGGAGCAGCCTATTTCATTTTTCAACAAGGCTTTAAGAGATGCAGAGGTCAGGTATGACATCATGGAGAAGTAATCCTATGCCCTGGTGAAAGATCTTAAAGCTTTCAGAGTCTTTATTTTTCATTCAAAAATCATTGCATATGTTCCTTCGGCCTCTATGAAGGACATTCTCATTCAACCTGACATAGATGGTAGAACAAGTAAGTGGATCGCCAAAATCCTTGAGTTTTATCTTGATATAAATCCCACCAAATTAGTTAAAGGTCAGGGTTTAGCCAAGATGTTGGATGATTTTAATTGTAAGGCTTTGGGGGTTAGCTTCACCAACATTTTCTCAAAAAATCAACAGGATGAATTGTCTAATGGTAGTTCTCAAGACAACCCTCCATTAGCAGAATGCGCCTGGTATAAAGATGTTATACATTTCCTGCAGGAGTTAAGGCCCCTTTATGGTATGGGAAAAATCAAGGCAAGATCTTTGAGGCTCAAGGCAATTAGATATTGTCTTATCGACCAGGTATTGTATTGGAAAGACCCTCTTGGAGTGCTTATGATATGTCTTGACCCACAAGAGGCCCAAAGGATTATATTTGAGTTCCATGACAACCTATGTGGGGGACACCTTTTCTGGAAGACCACATCCTACAAAATTCTCAGGGCTAGATACTACTGGCCCACTTTATTCACTGATGTTTGTAGAAAGATCAGAGCCTGTATCAAATGTCAAATATTCATAGGAAAGTAGCAACTCAAATCTCTGCCACTAAAGCCTGTAGTAGCTTCAACACCCTTTCAACAATGGGGGTTGGAATTCATTGGAGAGATTCATCCTGCTTCAAGTGGTCAACATAGATGGTTTTTAACTGCAACAAATTATTTCACCAAGTGGATAGAAGCTGTCCCCACCAGGAGTGCTTCACACAAAGTGATCATTGGCTTTATTGAAGATATTATGGCAAGGTTTGGATGTCCTAGCAGAATCATCACTGATAATGCTGCATCATTCAAGTATGATCCATTGATCAAGTTCTCTGAGTAGTTTGGGATTTCATTAATTCACTCCACTCCCTATTATCCCCAAGGAAATAGACTGACAGAGTCCTATAACAAAAGATTGATCAAGCTCATTAAAATAATATTGGAAGACAATAATAGGGCATGGTATTCAAAGATAAAATTCTCTATGTGGGCTGATCGAGTGACAACAAAAATATCCATAGGCACCACCCCTTTCAAACTTGTTTATGGTACATAATTTGTTTTCCCTTCTCAGTTGGATTTACCTATAGAAAAATTATTTCACGATTATCAAGGAGATCCTGATGATATGATCAGAAGGATTCATCAACTGGTAGAGGTCCAATAGACTAGAGAGTAGGTGATGGACAGATCTCATGACCTTCTGTTACACCTCAAAATGACTCACTTCGATAGTGTCACAAGTGTCGTCATTACGAGTGTTGTAAGTGTCGCATCTTGTCTGCAAGTGTCACATATTGACTTTAAGTGTTGCTAGTGTCAAAAACAGTATGCTGCCATATTGCCTATGTCATTCCCATAACAACATCATGAAGACACTTAAGACACCTCACAGGATGGTTTGGAAGAAGAAAAATCACTTGGCAAGAAGTACAAGTCCTTTTTCATTAAGAAAACCACTCAAAAAATGAATTTTGGAGAGGAGCGCTCCCCTACCCACTACCAGGGAGTGTTGGCACTCCCTGAGCCTCTTTTGGGGAGTTCTTGAGCACACTGTGCACCCTTATAGGGGAGTGCTACTCTCTTTTGAGAAAATTATGGGTTTGTTGAGTCAAATTAGGGAAGAATCCCTCAAATCCTGAAGGTAGTTGGATTCAAATAGATGGTCAAGGAATGATATTAGGGGAGATCCTCAATTGAAGGAGAGGAATCCTCAACTCATCCCAAATATCTCTCAAGTGGTTGGAATCCTCCAAATTTATATAAGGAGGCCTTCTCATGGTGAAAGGCATAATGGAAAATTGAGATTGATACCAAATGTATGATCCTATAAGTGGTATTGATAGAGAATGAAGTGGGAGAATCACATCAAACTTATGATATCATGAGTGAGATGCCATCAAAGCCATCAGTGGAGATTGATTGAGAAAAGGGGTTGGACAAGGAGAACTGGAAGAGGTTGTTGCACCTTCATTCAAAGGATTGTAAGTAATTTTACTAGTTCTCATTAATATAATCAATGCTTGGCCTGTTTCTTTCAAACTTGTACTTGTTCCATATAAGTTTGTCTATAGTAGATGGATCTATGATTGAGATAATATTGGTAGAGTAGGAAGTACATTGTATCTTTGTTTGTTTTGCAGGACCTATCAAGGAGCTCAAGATCGAAGCTCAGTCTGAACTTTGCAGGGACAAACGTTGTTCATAAGGTACATATATTTCTCCTTCTCTTTCTTCCATTATCTTGATTAGATCTAAAATGAATTAAGTGGCCATGTTAAGCACCTTCTGTCTTGGCCTTAGGAGTTTAGAGACCAAGAGGGAAACCACTTGTCCGCAGTGGGATTCACCTTCAACAGAAATTGGTGACTCCACAGGGGATGAGCTCTAATATTTTGTTCCATTCCCATATTTTGTTTTATCCCTTTTCCCACGTACTTGACCTTCTCCATTATGTGTCTATGATCTTTAGATATTATTGTTGGCTTTTGGTTCATCTTACACACTAGATTTTTTCATTTTTCCTGAGGTTTTTTGAGTTTTTGGGCATTTCTCTGAGTTTTTACAGCAGAGTGCTCCCTTTCCCTTAGCACCAGGGCATTGGAACTCCCTTACAGTGTTCCAAAGAGTGTTGGAGTGCTCTGTGTCCCCTTATGGGGGAGCGCTACGCCATTTTTTGCAAACAATCTTCTTAAAAATTGGTTTTTTCTCAGTGTTTTTCTTGATTCATCTACTTAGGATTCATGTTATCTTAGTGTGTCCTTGTTTGGCCCTCAAACCACCTTGTTTTATAAGGATTCATCATCTCTTGTTTGGAGTTTTTTGACATTTTCCCTTACTTTTCAATAACTCTTTGATCTTCACGATTTGAAGTCAATTTGTCATTTTCTTCTCGTTTATTTGAGTGAGTGAAAATTTTGTAAGGGGTTTCAAAGGTATTTTGTACTTTTATGTCTGATATTTGAGTCATCTTGTCCAAGCTCTTTCTCCTTCCTTTTGAGTTTTTGGCTTTCTGTTTCTTGTTTGATCATAACAAGGGTGTCTTTTGGTTTATGTCAAATTTGCTTCCAGATTGCTTAAATCTCACAAATCTTGAAGTCCGATTAGCATAGGAAGATTTACATCTACTGGTTATTAGTCACATACAACCATTTTAGCATTGCATTGGATTCCTTGTTGAGGACTATTGCATGAGGTTTTTTCATCTTAGTGTTTGACAGTGAAAGGAAAATCCTTCTCCTTCCTTTAATTAGACATTCATTGAAAGAAAATATTGCTTATCATTTCTTATGCATGTTTTGGGAACTAAGTCATAATATCATTAATCTTCACTCTCATACACCTCTGAGTAAACAATAGCCACTAAAATTAACACTTAACTAAAACTTATCAGAATTTTTACATCTTTGTTCGCAAACCTACATTAGTTTAAGGTGTAGGGCTTTGGAATAGGTTGAAAGGATAACTTTCCAAAGATATCAAACAAACTTAGCATCTTTCGATAGGGAAAGAAAATCCAATTGTCATATAGGATTTCTGGGATGCCCCTCTCACACAGGGATTATGCACGAGGTCACATTCAGGTGAGTTACGAAGATAATCCCTCCATGGTTCAACTGTTTGTAGTGGTCGAATCATATATTGGGGGTCACTTGAAGGTATACCCATGATTATGTGTGGGAGCCTCTCGAGTTGATTTAGGACTTGTTATCCTATCCACACATTTGGATCAGACTGTTGAATGTACCCGCCCAGGGGCTGACTGTGAATTGGTGACCTTAGTAGCCATAATCTTTAGGGTCTCACACAAGGTGACGGTGAAGGGAAGTCTCACTGTACCTGGAATAGACGTTGGTCAAACTCACTTAGGGTTCTTGGAGGGAAAATCCACAATTACTATGTGGAAGCTTGCACCAAGGCATAAGTCCATTAAGAAGGTCACCAACGTAACTGATCCACCCACTCTATCCCTGCCTCTTCCTATTTTGATCTCGCGACGTTGGATATCATCACCAACTAGTAGTTTGATCGTGGGAAGATTTTGTTTGATTGTTTGCTTCTCAGATTCATAGCGTGTGTTGGTTGTGTTACTTAGTGGACCTTAGGTCGAGTCAGTGTTAATGGCATCAAATCCTGAGAGTACCAATGGAGTAACCCCTTCTCCTGGGGAACCTTATACTTTTCCTTCATTCAGAAACTTTGGTTCTCCATACATTGCCACATTGAGTCTTTCGAGATTGACCATCGTATTACCGGTTTGGTTGTTCCCCACTCTGATGATATTGAATCCTCCCAATGTTTCAAATGCACCTAATACTTTAGATGTCAGTACACCACCCACACATCAACTTCATGTCGAATTTTCACCTTCTTCTCCCATTAAGTCTCCTTCCCTTTCTCCTTCTTCTTCTATTGAAATCTATAAAGAAAGTAGACAGGTTGATTAGAAGAAGAAGAAATGGAAAGAGAAGAAGAAGAAGAGCCCGAAAAGGACCAAGGCTCCAACAACATCAGATATTGGATCTAAGCAACTAGTTATTGTTAATAGTACTGGGAGTGTTGATGAGGTCAACAAGATCAAAATGAAGAATCCAAAACCCAAATTCCCTTGCAGTCTTTGTAAGGGTGACCACTTTCTGAGGGATTTCCATGGTATTCCCAAGGTCTTAGAAATGTTCTCCTCCACATCATCGGCATCTACTGGTCATGCCAGTGATACCCCATCAACTAGTGGTGTTAAGGTTGGTAAGAAGAAGACAACTGCCAATTTCCCTTATATGTTATGCAAAGGTGATCATTATTCTCACCTTTGTCCTCGCATGGACGAGGCTTCTTCTCTTTTGGAAAAAATTCAACTTCCAAAAGGTTATCGTAAGCTTTCCTCCAACCCATCATTAGTTAATGGATTGGTCAATCCGGTTCCATTTCCAGTTAGTCTGGTTGATCAGGTGGTCAATCTAGTTTCCTCCTCGATTGAACCATAAACCCAAGTAGTTGATCCAGTTTTTTCATCGATCAACCCTACTCTTCATCAAAAAAGTGTAACTAAGTTGATCCATTTTTATCCTCGGTCGACCCCACTCTCCCGTTAGAGAGTGACACCAAAGTGGTCGATCCATTTCCACCTGTCGACCCCATTCTCCCCTTGGAGAATGAAACCGAAGTGGTCGATCCGGTTTTGTGATCGGTCGATTCCACTCCTCCTTTGACGAGTGCCAAAGTGGCTGATACAGTTCCTTCATTGATCAGTCCCACCCTTCCTCTTAAGAGTGCCTGTGTGGTTGATCTGATCCCATCATCGGCCAATCCCACTCTTCCTATGAAGAGTGCCTGCGTGGTCGATCCGATTCCATCATCGGTCGATACTACTCTCCCTCTAGAGAGTAAACCTGATACTTCCCACGTTTTTCTTGTTGATACAAAATCTACTGTGCTGGGGGGAATTTCTCATTCTCCCATGAAATCCCCTCCAAGCAATGAGGCCATACTTTTTTATTGGGGTGTGCTAACTGGACCTCGTCTTCCCTCTCACATTCCTTTCCAGATTATAGTACAGGTTTGTGGTCGGGAAGTTCCTCAAACGCTAATAGATGAAGGTGTGTCAGTTAGTATTTTGTCCTCTATTGCTTGGCATGATTTGGGTTGTCCTTAGCATGCCCCAGTTACACAGAATCTGTTAGCGTTTAACAGAATAACTAGTCAACCTTTAGGGACCCTTCCTCAATTTCTAGTAACTTTGGGAGATAAAACTATCTTTATTGATTTCATGGTAGTCCAAGACCCATTGGATGATATTATGTCTATTCCATGAAAGCTATTATGTCCACTCTTTTTTGTGTGATATCTTTCCCTCACAATGGAAGAATTGTGACTATTAATCAACTTTCCTTCATTGGTCCTGACTGGATTACCTCCTTGAATGGTTCTTATATGATGATAGTATCACCCCCACCGCATGTCAATTATGTGGCGTTGTCTCCCATGACTTAAAATTATGATGATTTGGATCTAGTAGTTGACATGGTGATCTCTTCGGTAGGGATATTGGAGCCTGATCTCCTTACCCCTGTCGCGAACATTGACATGCGTTCCTTCCAGAGTGATTTTATTCCATCCAGTGAAGATATCTTGGAAGCCGTGACTGAGTTTTGTCCCTTGACATGGTGTCCTTCCAGAGCATTATTCTCTTGGAAGACATGATCAAGGAGAGTAACAAGCATAGTTTCTCTTCTCTGTAGCAAGCTCGTTAAAAAAATGAAACAGAGGTCACAAGCATATTTTTTCTTCTCTGTGGAAAGTTCGTTAAAAAATGAAATAGAGGCCTTGAGTATAGTTTTCCTCTCTGTAGCAAGCTCATTAAAAAATGAAACAACAATCTGGGGATTGAACTCGGGGCACTGAGCATAGTTCTTTTCTTGTGTCAATCTTGTTAAAAAATGAAACAGTCACCTCTTTTGAACCTTCATTTCATCCACTCTTATCCTTTTTCTCCATCTAGTAGAGAAATTGGTGACAACCTCAGCATTGGTGAATGAATTGAAGCTTGGAGGGCATGTCTCCAGCCTTCAATGATCATTCTGGACTTAATCCCCCAGCTTTCAAGCTGGGGGCATACCGAGCTTAGTCTTTGTTCTTTCTCATGCTTGTAAATACATGAGAATGCAATGGGGTAAACTTTTATCTCTTTTTCGGACCCGCATGGTTATACGAAAGGAACCCCCTAGAGTCTTCTTTGAGCTCTTTTCAGACTCTCTAAACATGAAAATATTGTCGAGTGATCTTGCTTCCTTTCCCACTCGTTAAAAGGTTTGAAAGGGCGTCTTTTGAGTGATAATTTATCTTTTTTTTGGCCTCGCGAGACTAACATTACGAAAAAGGACAACATTGGAGTCATCTTTAAGTTGTTTTCAAACTCTCTAAATATGAAAAACCACTGAGTTTACCTTCTCTGGGCTCGTTAAACAATCATACATTGAAGGGATCATATGAGACCGACCCCTTACTTCTTCCAGTTCGTTAAACAAAGGAAGATGGATTTACCGAATGTGATTCATATCGAGAATGTGTTACCCTCCTCGAGCTCATTAAATATAAAAGAGGTACTCATCTATCTAGATGGGGGAAAAATTGAAAGAAGCAAGCCAAGCAGTTTTTTGAGAACACTACCAATAACTCTTACGGTCGCCCTTGAAAATGACACTTTGTCTTTGCATGCATTTTAATCCACTGAACCTCTGCACTGAACCAATCCTTTGAGTTTCTTTTACTCCTTTGGGTCACCTGACGAAATTCACATCATCCACTCCATTATCAAGTTTTGGTCCATGTCACGTTTCTGTTGATGTGCCTCAGTGTTCAAGGGAAGTATCTGCCTCGACAGTCATCCATAAAAAATATCCTATTTCAATACCCATGTCAGTCCATGTTCATTTGATCTACCAGTTGCATCTCTATGTTAGTTTCATGTCGTTGATCAGGGATACATCAAGGCCCTCCTTCAACGAGTCTATTCTTGTCGACTTCAACACATTATCCAAGAACTAGACTTAGAAACCAGTTAGTACCTTGGGACCTGCATGCCTCAATGGCAGGCCTCCTCGTGTCCGACAGTGGGTTTAGATCATTGACCTCTGATCGGATTATTCCAAAAATGTTCGACTTCATCTCATTCATTCGCATTTTTTGGAATGTACTAGAGTACCTTGGGAATCATTGACATCAATGGTGATCTCCCTCGCGCTTGTTAACGATTTACATCATTGACCGGTAATCAAGTGGTTTCTTCCATGTTCGAAATCAGGACATCTATTCACATGGTTAGATTCGTACTAGATCGGGATCGGTAAGAAGACCCTGGGTTGAGTCATCACTCTTATGTATACTTTTCCGAGGTTGCGAAGGAGTTCTTTTGAACTATGACACATAAATTTTTACATAGATCCACTTTGTATTGGTCATAGCTATGTCTTTTCATCTCGTAGATCCACTGTGTATTCTTCATGGATATGATCAGTTCAGGTCATATGAGTATAGATCCACATTTTATTTGCAGTGGCTATACCATTTTGTCAATATAATTATGGATCCGCAGTGTATTTTATGACGGCCATACCTAAAAAGTCTTTATCACTCAACCATAGGTATGCCTGCCTTGGGTTTGAAACATGTCATAATATTTGTTTGATGGTTGTGTGCATATTTTTCCGGTCTCTCTACATCCATACCCTTGCTCGAAAAAGTCTACAAAGTACTTCAGTCATCATCGTATTCTAACTTCATACTTTGGGGGGAAATCTGTTACACGTCAAAATTACTCACTCCGATAGTGTCGCAAGTGTCGTCATTACGAGTGTTGTAAGTGTCGCATATTGACTTTAAGTGTTGCTAGTGTCAAAAATAGTATGCCTCCATATTTCCTATTTCATTCCGATAAATAAATCATGAAGACACTTAAGATGCCTCAAAGAATGGTTTGGAAGAAGAAAAATCACTTGGTAGGAAATACAAGTTCTTTTTCATTGAGAAAACCACTCAAAAAATGCATTTTGGAGAGGATCTCTCCCCTACCCACTATCAGGGAGTGATGGTGCTCCCTGAGCCTCTTTAGGGGAGTGCTTGAGCACCCTGTTCACCCTTATGGGGGATCTCTACCCTCTTTTGAGAAAATTCTGGGTTTGTTGAGGCAAATTAGGGAAGAATCCCTCAAATCCTGAAGGTAGTTGGATTCGAATAGATGATCAAGGAATGATATTAGAGGAGATATTCAACTGAGGGAGAGGAATCCTCAAATCATCCCAAATATCTCTCAAGTGGTTGGAATCCTCCAAGGTTATATAAGGAGGCCTTCTCATGGTGAAAGGTAGAATGCAAAATTGAGATTGATACCAAACTTATGATCCTGTAAGTGGTATTGAAAGAGAATGAAGTGGGAGAATCACATCAAACTTATGATCTCATGAGTGAGATTCCATCAAAGGCATCAGTGGAGATTGATTGAGCAAAGGGGTTGGACAAGGAGAACTGGAAGAGGCTTATGCACCTTCATTCAAAGGATTGTAAGTAATTTTACTAGTTCTCATTAATATAATCAATGCTTGGCCTGTTTCTTTCAAATTTGTACTTGTTCCATATAATTTTGTCTACAGTAGATAGATATATGAATGAGCTAATATTAGTAGAGTAGTAAGTCCATTGTATCTTTGTTTGTTTTGCAGGACCTATCAAGGAGCTCAAGATCGAATCTCAGCCTAAACTTTGCAGGGACAAACCTCGTTCATAAGGTACATATCTTTCTCTATCTCTTTCTTCCATTAGCTTGATTAGATATAAAAGGAATTCAATGTCCATGTTAAGCAGATTTTGTCTTGGCCTTAGGAGTTTAGAGACCAAGAGGGAATCCACTTGTCTGCAAGGGGATTCACCTTCAACACCTTCAACAAAAGATCAAGCAAGCCTTTGATAGAAAGGGGAGAAAAGTTGATCTCCAACTAGGATATCTAGTGCTAAAATTAGATGCACCTAGGTAGGACAGAGGGAAGCACAACAAGTTTGAAGCCTTATGGGTCAGGCCCTTCAAAATCTATGAAGTTATTTTAATTAATACTTAGAGGTTGCAAGATTTGGAGGGCAAGGATTTTTTTAATGGCCTTGTGAACGGGCATTTATTGAAGAAGTGTTTTATTTGAGCCATGAGTGGCTCCCCCTGTGTTTGTAAATATTGTTTTCCTGTTTGTTTTTCAGTTTTAATAAAGACTCCATAGCCCAACACTAAGGAACTCAAACTACAGAAGAGTTCTTGGTAGCACACATGGAGCATGCCCTCCCCCTGTTGGATCATGTTGTCATTGATGCCAATGGTTTGATTGATTGATGTAATTCATTGATGTCAAGTGATTGATTGATGTCAAAGGACTTATTGATTGATGATTGATGTAATATAATATGTATTTTCCTTGATGAGAATGCATAGATGAAGATGGATCAATGAGTTGTCATTGATACATGATGAAGATGGATCGATGTGGTTCCATTGGTATATGATGCATTGT
>SNQJ01S0129258.1:11213-28176 GCA_010110895.2 Picea sitchensis
TCCCTCTGAAATTCGCCTTAGATATCCTTTGGTTACCTCCGTCACTTATAGATATTCAATATGCTCAAGTGTAATTAAAATGAGAGACCCTTGCCTCTTATTTATACTTTTATGTAGCTTCCTCAAGGAGTTACTTTCTAACCATCTTCAACTACTTTCCTTATTTTAGGGCTAATCCACTTCTAACCACTTGTCCACTTAGTAATTTATCCGTTAATTTTATTATTTAAATAATTTATTTTGTATCCACTTTGAATTCTAGTACACTCATCACTTCACTTTATTATTTAAATAATTTCTTCTTTGCAACCACTTTGACTACTTTGACCTTTTAGGGCTTCTAGATGACTCATGAGGGTTCTCCAACTTCACATGGCCATAACTCTCTAACCATGAGGAGTTATGTGGCATTCCACATACCACCGAAAATGGCATGATATGTACTATACATCTAGAATAATATTATTTAAATAATTTCTTCTTTACAACAACTTTGACTACTTTGACCTTTTGGGGCTTCTATATGACTCATGAGGGTTCTCCAACTTCACATGGCCATAACTCTCTAATTGTGAGGAGTTATGTGACGTTCCACATACCACCAGAAATGACATGACATTTATTATCCATATAGAATAGTATTACCTTCAAATATATTAAAACTCATACCATTATACATCAAGCAAACTTGGGCCCATTACCCAAACCTTTGTGCTATCGGAATTTGCTACCAGACTTTCTTCAAGGGTTGACATTAATGAAAACCAACCCAAATAATCAACAATCTCCCCCTTTTGCATTGATGACAACACTCAGATGCGATAATGAATTCATATCACTCATGCTCCTTCTACCACCATTTCTCCCCCTGGAACCATGTTCTTTCTCCAAGCATTTACCTTTGCATATGATACATCTCTCCCCCTTTGTCATCAACGAAAAAGGTATATTTCCATCTGGGGTTGCTCCCCCTAACTGAACTCTTCCTGAAACTGATCTCCCAACTTGAAATGTCCTATTTATGGTTCTTCCTCATGTAAATCTAAGACATATAAGATAAGAATTCAAAAGCATTCATTTTGGAGTAGAAATTACTCCGAGTCTCTGGTGAAGATACTCAAAGGATTCCCATGGAAGCGATTTTGTAAAGATGTTTGCCACTTGTTCTTTTGTGCCCACATATTCAACTCTGATGTTCTTCTCTACAACCTGTTTCTGAAGAAATTGATACTTGATTGGAATGTGCTTTGTCTTGGAGTGCATCATCGGGTTCTTTGAGATATTGATGACGCTTGTATTATTGCAATAGATTGGAATGGGATAATCATACTCAACCTGTATATCTGTCAAAGTTTGTTTAAACCATAGAACCTATGTACAACATCATGTTGCTGCAATATACTCTGCATCAATTCTATATAAAGATATTGATGATTGTTTCTTTCTTAGCCATGATACTAAACACTCACCCAAGTAGAACATTTCTCCACTGTTGCTTCGTCGGTCATCAATGAAACCTTCCCAATCTGCATCTATATAGACAATAAGTGATAGATCCTTTCCTTTTGGATACCATAATCCAAACTCTTATGTTCATTTGAGATATCTGAAAATCCTCTTCATTGCTAAGACATGTGATTCCTTTGGTGCTACTTGAAATTATGCCACCTATCCAACTGTCTACATTACATCTATTCTGGATGTTGTCACATATAGTAAACTACCAATCATTGACCTGTATTGCCTCTAATCTGTAGAATTTGAATCATAATATTTGCTCAACTTGCACCCGGTTTGCATAGGAGTGGTAACTGGTTTGTAATCTTCCGTTCTGAACCTCTTTAGCATTTATCCGATATACTTAGTTTGAGAAATAAAACTTCCTTGGTTGTTTTGACGTATCTGAAGACCCAGAAAGAAGGATAGTTCTCCAAGTAATGACAGTTCAAATTCAGTTTGTATATCCTTTGCAAATTTATGTCTTAACCTGTCATCATTACTTCCAAAAATAATATCATCGACATAAAATTCAATTAATAAAATATTATTGGAGCATGCATAAGCTAAAACAATTGGATTGCTTCCATTCGGCAGCCCGGGTAGAAAGTATCTCTTCAAATTCGATTCCTTCAACATGATAGCGTGTCAGCACACATACCAATCTAGCTTTTGTTCCTTATAACATGTCCATCTTCATTCAATTTTATTTTTGAAAAAACACTTTGTGCCAATCACATTCTTATTCTTTGGTCGCTGGAACCAATTCCCAAATTAATCATTCTATATTTGATCAATTCTTCATCCATGGCCTTATTCGAATATTCATCATACAGCCTCTTCAAAGCTGTTTTAGTTTCAGTAGTGGGTAAGGTATGGAATTGCATTGTTACGGTGGTGAATTCTTCTTCGATCTCAACTCTTGCATCATTTTTTTTCGATAATATGATCTGAATGATGATTCTTTTCTACTTGTTTGCTAGGTGTCTTTGGAGGCGCGTGTTGGCTTTCTCTTCTTCCTTACGTCGATCTTCTTCATCTTCCTTTTCCTCTTCTACTTATTCTTCATATTTTGCTTCTTCTTTGTAAGGTTGTTCCATTAATTCATTTCTTCTTCCTTTGATTCGTCCACGACGTGAATTATTACGTGATGCTTCAACTTTGTTCAATCTCATATTAACACTTGTATGATTTCCTTGAGTAACCAACAAGTACTCATTTGTCCCCACATCAGAGTAAAACTTTCCCATTTTGCCATCTTCTCTTTTGATGTAGCATTTGCTTCAAATATTAGCAAATTGCTTCACACTAGCGAGGGTCTTCCTTTCCATGGCTCATTAGATAATTTTGTCATTTTGTTTTATGAGGAATGCTCGTTTGAATCTGAATTGTTGTATATGTCCAAAATATCATCAATTTGAGTCGTAGCATTGTTTGAGAATAACGACAAAAGTATTGTAATTAACATCCATAATGCTCCTTTGTCACGTTACTCTCACAGACCAATCTGTAAGATCCATTCTCTCATCCATTTGTCATATATCTATCCAAACCTTCTAAGTGTTCTTACAAATCCATCTCTATCCATATTGTCAATGACTCTACTCACAAATTTTCCATAATGTTGACCCATTGTTACTATACTATCATGAAGTCTTCACTACTACAACTGATTAATTTATCATATTGTACTTATGCTAATTGATTACTCTGGATCTGTCTTCTCAAGCTCTACGCAAGATTCTTGAAGGATGTTTCTTTGGTATGTCACAGCTATCTCATAGAATCCCCACGTCTAATATTCATGTTACTTGGTAGTCTAAGATGGATGGCACAACGGTTCCACCTTTCGGCGTGTATTCATCATCACATCTTCATCATATCTCGAGCTCGACTTCTTTTCTTTACGCATTGGATTCATCTTTCACTACAATGCTAAAAGTACAATCTCTTGAATTTGTTCCTTATTTACTTGTCCTTCTTTTTCTTTTAGGTTATTTTCCAAACCTTTTTGTGTATCGACGTACTTTTGTTTTTTTCTCTATGGAATTTTTTTCATCTCATTTTATTGTCAATCTTAGATCTGGGACTGAGTCTTTGTTCACCTATTCTTAGGTGTTTTCTTATCATACTTTCTTATATATGATATCAATGCTATATTTCATGGAAATTATCAATCAATACTTCTACAATCCTTGCTAGCTATGTGTCCATGGATTATGACATTTGTAGCTTATTCAATGTTGCGAGGGGGCACATGTTTCTTGCTTGAACATTTTTTATAATCCTTAGATCCATGACCTTATTTCAAAATTAGTACAATAAAAACAATGACCATAAAGAGATTTGCATAACTTAGAGTGAATGATCTTATTTGTGGTGTAGTCCTTGAGATTTTTCCTTGATTGATCATGACCATGATTGAAGATTCTTTATGGCTTTAACATGGATGAATCTTCTTGAAGATGTATCTTTAATAGTTTTTCTTAGATTACAGTTGACCATGATTCCTTCCTTTGAGTATTTACGCATAATTCTTTATGTTTTCTTCATTCCTCTTTTCTAGAAACCTAGAGTGCTTACGTTCATTCTCTATAATTGATGTGGATGTTTTTGTCTCTTCAGCGTTCTTATTGAGCTTGATGGTTTTACTTCTCAATGTGACAACTTCTTCTTCAAGCTTCTCAACCTCTTCTTCATTTTCATTATCGAGACTTCATGACTTGATACTGTATTATTTTGGCTTCTTCAAAATTTGCATTTTTAATGTGATTAGTTCTTCTTCAAGTCATTTATCTTCTTGACCAAGCCTCTGACTCAAGCTGGTTTAGAGCGTTAGTTATTTCCTTAAGATGATCTGTCAATATCGTTTCTCTCATTTATGCTTCTCCTTAAAATGTTTTGCTATGTTGGCTTCCAAATATAGCTTTTGATCTTCAAGATTTTCTTGCATCTTTCTGGCTTCTTCTAGAGGAGTTCTTAAGTTCTTGATGACATGTTGGGCTTCTTCAAAAAATGTGAGCACTTTCCTTTTGTTTCAACAATTATTTCTTAGTGACTTGTTTTCTTCTATTATTTCTTTTCTTAGTTCATCTAAAGGGTAGATGAGTTACCTTCATAATTGTCTTCTTTTCAATTAGTTTTTCTGTCTCATTTCCTTCATGGCATTCTATTTCCAAGATGTTTGTGTTTTTCACAATTAAAGCAAAACAACATACCCTTTGTTGATTATGTACTCTTAATCTTATGAATCTGTTTGACATAGTGAACATGTTGCTTCTAACTTGATATTACGCATCTTCTTTGGCATTTATGAATCTTCAATGGGTGAAGAATATATATCATGTAACTTATCCCAAAGAGTTCTTAGGTGATGAACATTTACCAACCTTTTCTCTTACAGTTAATTGTCTCTGGATGAAATCCATTGCTATTTTGTTATTCTTCTTCAATTCCCTTGTGGGTACGCGATTCTTTTCCCTCTTTGAACTATCATATCACGTAATGATTGATGGCGAATATATACCTGTGCCTATAAAAATACTTTTGTCCTTCCACTCCATAGATCTTACTTTTAAACCATTCTAACCATTAAGTAGTGGTACTCCATTCTCAGAATAAAATTCCAATGGTTAAAATGTTTCAAAGGAACTTGCTCGATACCAATTGTTGGATTCTTGAGAGTGGGGTGAATTAGTAATAGAGAAATTTAATCATTTTTAACCATAAAATGCAAGTGTTATATCAATGTACCATTATCATCCAATAGTTCTTGAGTAAAATAAACAATGAACAAATGAGCTATCATACACATACATCGTACACCAATGTTTTTGCATTGGAAACCCAAAGCGGGAGAAAACCCAGCATAATTATTTTTCTTATATGTATTTAAGAATTACATTCATTGGAGCACTTAATTCCTTTGTTTTCTAGATGAAATTGGAAGGCCCCAACCCTAGTTTCTCAATCTAAAACCTTGAGAGCTCAAACTCCCAATTCTCTGGCTACAACCCCTATGTTCATTGGCTACAACCAAAGGTGGCTACAACCACCTTTTCCTTGCCGAATCAACCACCACGAGTAGAAGTAGAGTGATGGAACCATACATTATCACTCTGAGATATACTTCTCGGCGTAAACATGTACCAATCAACCTACACCAAACAACATGTAATCAGCACATTGCCATAAACAACTTGTAATCAGCTTTGTACCATGACAAAGATGAATCAGCCATGCACCATCACGGTACCATCAGCGAGGTGCATCAACCATGCATAAATGTATAATACCAATCATGCATCAAATACACATAAACTATGACTCATCAATATTTACCAGCATCATCAACTATACACCTCATGTATGTGTGCTAACTCATCAACTACTTGTCTCAACCATGTACCCAACGTATTGCCTCAACCAGAAAAGATCATCAATTTCATCATCCAAGTATGATTTGTAACTCGTAATAGACACCGGTGTATATGATCACATACCTACAAACCTTCCTTAACTTTAATAATAAGAGACTAGAATTTTTCATCAAGCTTTACTTTAGTTTCACGACTGTTTTGGATTAGTCAACAACCCTAAATTGAAATAATCTTAACTATGTACACATGTGAATAAATAATATCTGAAAATAGTACAAACTTTTCTTCAGAGTGTCTTTATGGAATTCCTCTAGGTTTCACTTTGCTTGAAACCTCGTGAGGAGTTATAGCAAAAATGGCATACCTTGTTGAATTGGATTATTATAGAGAGCGATCTTGTAGAGCATGACCGGAATATTTTTGTATGGATCTAAAAATGAGGTACAAATAATACTAAAGGCTGTACTATAACCAGCCCATTTTTCTTCTGAATTTGGATCTGTTATGGAAGTTATGACATTTATACGAAACACATGTTTTAGACTACTGGGGACTAGCCACAAACCCTATTTTACAGTGTAACTCCAAAAATGCAATGACCCATAAGATGAAATTCATATCCAAGTAGTTTTGGTACTACTTTGGATATGTTTCCTCAACAGCCTCCATATTTCGCGATCCGAATCATTCTAGAAACAAAGTTATTGCGAAAATGGGTAGATGATTAACTATAAATAACATGCCTTAGAAGCATCATCAAAATTTATCCTCCTTGAATTTTGGCCTTCTTTACTTCACCTTCCCTCGCGAAATTCTCCTTAGATATCCTTTGGTTTCCTCGATCCTTACAGATATTCAATATGTTGAAGTTATGAAATTAAGATGAAAGACCCTTGCCTCTTATTTATATTTTATGTAGCTTCCTCCAAGGGGGTTACCTTCTAACCATCTTAAACCACTTTCCTTATTTTACAGGGGCTAACCACTTCTAACCACTTGTCCACTTAGTAATTTCTCCATTAGGTATTATTTAAATAATTTCTTTTTATCCACTTTGAATTATAGTACACTCATCACTTCACTTTATTATTTAAATAATTTCTTCTTTTGCAACCACTTTGACTACTTTGACTTTTTTGGGGCTTCTAGATTACTTTCATTGAGGGTTCTCCAACTTCACATGGCCATAACTCTCTAGCCCGTGAGGAGTTGTTTGATGTTCCACATACCACGAATGGAATGACCGCCTTATCCATCTAGAAAAGTCTTATTTAAATGAATTTATTCTTTGCAACCACTTTGTGCTTTTACCTTTTGGGGCTTCTAGATGACTCATGAGGGTTCTCAACTTCACATGGACATAACTCTCTAACGACCCGAGTTATGTGTGACGTTCTACATACCACGGAAATGGCATGAAATGTATTATCTATATAGAATATTCTTACATTAAAATATATTAAAACTCATAGCATTATACATCAAACAAACTTGGGTCCATTACCCAAACCTTTGTACTCTTGGAATTAAGCTCTTGGACTTTCTTCAAGGGTTGACATCAATGAAAGAACCAACCCAAATAATCAACACATGTCAAGTATTGTCTTCTAGACCTACCAAAAATATAATGAAACCATCACTATGAAACCATATCTATCCACAACTCTACAACACAACTACTCATATTGTTGACTAATCTCCCACTTCATTGTTTTGAGAGATTCTTCGAATCTATTTCAACTAATCACTATGTATTATTGTTTTTCAATATGAATCAAATATGTCTACTAGTCTTATCTGTCTTCAAATAAAACTCTGCAAGTCTGCATGGGGATAAAAATTTCTTCTTAATAAACCAATTTGTCACGAGACATTCTATACCTCTGTCATTGAATCTTATTTTCAAAGGAATTCGCTACTGGACTTTCTTCAAGGGTTGACATCAATGAAAACCAACCCAAATAATCAACACATGTCAAGTATTGTCTTCTAGACCTACCAAAAATATAATGAAACCATCACTATGAAACCATATCTATCCACAACTCTACAACACAACTACTCATATTGTTGACTAATCTGCCACTTCATTGTTTTGAGAGATTCTTCGAATCTATTTCAACTAATCACTATGTATTATTGTTTTTCAATATGAATCAAATATGTCTACTAGTCTTATCTGTCTTCAAATAAAACTCTGCAAGTCTGCATGGGGATACAAATTTCTTCTTAATAAACCAATCTGTCATGAGACATTCTCCACGTCCGTCATTCTGAATCTTATTTCCCAAAAACTGCAAACAATTTAGACTTACCGAAAGATTTTTCCTCAATATGTAATTTATGCTCAGACTCCCCCTCTTCAATATTCACATTTTTGGGAGCCTCCAAGCCGGATGAATTAGAAAAATGGATTCATCTTCTTTAATTCTGGCATCTTCCTTCTTTCCTATAGATTCATCATGATCTTGTACTTCTAGAATTCCTGTGAGTATGATCTATGGGAGCTCTTTATTCACTTGTTCTTCTTGTTCTTGTTTTCTTCTCCAAATTTTTTTGTATCTGATATTATTCTTGTCTCCCATGGAATACTTCATCATGATTCTACAATCACGAGCTATATGTCCATAAGTGTGGCATTTGTAACATTACATATCACAGGGAGCCACATAATAATCTCTTGTTTGAACATTTCTTCGATACTCTCTGCAATCCATAGCTTTATGTCCAAACATATTACAAGTAAAACAATAACCATAAAATAAACTTTGATACCTGGAAGTGAATGATCCTCTTTGTTGTGTATTCCTTCTGAATTCATGCCTTAGTTGATCAATATATTCTCCTTTCTTCATCATTTGGATCTTAATTTTTTTGTTCTCTTGGATTCTTCAAGTTTGGTTTTTAACAAGATTATTTCTTCTTCAAGTCTTATTTCATGTTGATTAAATTCTACTTCAATCTTGTTTAAGTCCTTAGATATTTTCTTGAGATGAATTGTCAATATATTTTCTCTTTTCTTCTTCTTTTACCTTGGTTTTTAAATGATCATCTTTTTTTAAATTTTGAGAACTCTCCTTTAATTTGATCAATTCTTCCTTGAGTGATTTTTTTTATTCCTTTATTTTTTTAGCTCACTTAAGGCGTTGATTAGTTCTACTTCAATATCCACTTCACCTTCTTCATAATATTCATCATTTCCTTTATGAGTTTCCATTTCCATGAAGAGTACTCTTTATAATTCATTATCACTATCATCATCTTCATCAGATGAGGAACTGTCTTCTCTTGAGTGGAATATTTTTTTGAGGATTTTTCTTTTATCACCTTTTTGTTTCTCTTTTGATATTTCTTTTCTTTCTAGGGAACTTATTCTTCATCACTATATGAATTCTTAGCATAAGTAAATTTAGAATCAAAGTGACAAATTTTACCACAATTAAAACATTTCAAAGGAATCATACCTTTGTACTTTTTGGTTCTTATCTGCAACTTTCTTACGAAGTTGGCCATATCTTCATCTTCTTCTGAATCATCACTGCAATTGTAGCTTGAATTTGGATTTTGTTTATTCTTCTTTGTATTCTTGGATTCCTTGAAAGTTGTTTCCTTCCTGGGTGGATTATCCTTCTCTATTCTCATTTCATAAACTATAAGGATTCCATGTAAAGTGTCCATGCTCAATGTAGCAAGATCTGCTCTTTCTTCTATGGATGAAATCTTAGGATCAAATCTCATTGGAAGAGACATGAGTACTTTTTGAACAATTATCGTTTCTTTAATTTCTTCTCTCAATCCTTTAATAGCATTTACTATTTCATCTACTCATAGAAAGTAAGTTGCAATATATTCATCTTCCTTTGTCTTCAGTTGTTCAAATTTACCTCTATAGGTTTGAAGCTTGGCCCCTTTTACTTCGAAATCTCCTTTGTAAATATTTT
Source organism: Picea sitchensis (assembly GCA_010110895.2). Taxonomy (NCBI): domain Eukaryota; kingdom Viridiplantae; phylum Streptophyta; class Pinopsida; order Pinales; family Pinaceae; genus Picea; species Picea sitchensis. Next base: position 21,031 of record SNQJ01S0129258.1, read on the forward strand.
GAAGTTTTTCCCAAATATCCTTTGCAGTATCACAATGCATAACTTTGACAAATACTGAGTAAACCAAACCACCCAGAATAGTACCTTTATCCTTTGAATTTTTTTCACTGAGTTTCTTTCCATATTTCGCCATTGGACAAGTGGAAGGTGTCGTGTATATGTCTACTACTGATTTCCACACATCAAATCCATGTTCCTGTAAAAATATGTTCTTCCTTTTACTCCAAAAGGAATAATTCTGGCCATCAAACAATTGTGCTCCATTCTTAGTGCAATCCATGATCTACCTTCCAGTGGTTAGACTGATTCTAAAGGAACATTCTCTAATACCAATTGTTGGAATATTCATCAATACCGAGAGGGGAATGAATCGGTCTTTTTACCAGTATCAAACAATAGTGCATAAAAAATAACCACATATACAAAGTACATCAGAATTTTACATGGGAATCCAAATGGGAGAAAACCATGAAATGATTTCGTATATATCAAATATTACATTCATAGGAATCACCATATTCCAAATTATTCAGCACCAACTAAAAGGAGGCTCCAACCCCCTAGTTTACAGGATCCAACCTGAAGGAAGGTACAACTCCCTGAATTCTCCATCTCCAACTAGAAGGAGGCTACGACACCCTGATTTAGAGGCTCCAACCTGAAGGAAGCTCCAACTCCTTGTGTTCTCCAGATCCAACCGGAAGGAGGATACAACCCCTTTATTTGCAGGTTCTAATCTAAAGGAATCTACAAATCCCCACATTCTCCAGCTCCAAATGGAAGGATGCTCCAACCCCCTAGTTTACAAGCTCCAACCTAGAGGAATCTCCAACTTCCTGTATTCTCCGTCTCCAACCATAAGGAGGCTATGACCCCCTGATTTACAAGATCCAACCTAAAGGAAGCTCCAACTCCCTATATTATCCATCTGCAATAGGAAGGAGGATACGACCCCATTTACTTTCCACTTACTTCCTCCCTAATATATAAGTGTATACTCAACCTGTCACCGACATTGTCACTGATAATCAACCTGTCACTAATAATCAACTTTTCATTGATAATAAACATGGCACTTATAATCAACTTGTCACTGATAATCAACTTTTCACTATCATCATCCAATCTGTTACTATGAATTTCATTGATACTGATACCTCATCATCATCCAACTAGATCCAACCTATCATTATCCCTTTCATTGAAACATCATCATCAAAACTTGTCACTACTACTGCCACTGATACTGATACCTCATCATCAAAACATGTCACTGCTACTACCACTGATATTGATACCTCATCATCAACATCATCATCAAAACCTTTCACTATTATTTCCATTAAAATTGATACCTCATCATCAACATGAACATCAACAATATCCACTCACATAGATCATATACCAACATTAAAACATATGCAAAACATCAAGCATCCAAACCATGTGCCATATCCTCCATAACCCATGTACAAAACTTGTGACTAAAAAATATTCCATATCATTCATGATATGTCTCAACTATGTACCAAAATATATGTCTCAAACATATGCCATAACATAAAAGCATGTACCAAATATGTCTCTCAAGTATGTGTCAAGCATTAATGAAATTCCTCAAACAATATGCCAATACATGCCTTAATCATGTGCCAAATCACCAAGATACAAACCTCAAGAACACATACAAAACCATACCTTTCAACATGTGAGAAACCTTGTGAATACCATCACAGACCCTCATAACTTCTTCATCTTCAACAATAAGAGAATAACATCTTCATCAAACTTTACCTTAGTCTTACGGGACTAGTTTTTGGATTAGCCAAAAACCCTAAATTTTAACAAGCATAACTATGTGCCTGTAATGAATAAAGGTCTTAAACTTTTACCCAATCATATTAAATATATTCTATGAAATTACTCTAAGTTTCACTCCTTGAATCATCGTTGAAAAGGTTTTATAGCGAAAATGGAAGACTTTGTTGAATTTTGTTCTATTATGGAGAGAGAAATTATAGAGCATTCCATGTGTTGAATATTTAATATATGGTTCTGAAAATCACACACAACATACTAGAGTTTGTACTGTTTCCAATGCAATTGGGCTCATAGAATTTTGATACTCTATGAAGAATTTATGACTATTTTTCTTAGAACACATGTTTGATACTAGTTTCAGGACTAGTAAAAAACCCTATCTTCCAACATCATTGTTATGTGTCTGATGAATTTTTGGAATGAGTCTTTGACTAGACCCACCCGTATCTTTTTTCATATACATTGTCAGCCCAATTGAACAAAAAAACACTTTGATAATTCATTTCACATCATAATCATTGTGCATATTACTCGCCATGGTGGCTTCTCTAGTTTTCTCCTCTCCTTCTCCTGAGCGCTATGTACTCCCACCAACTTCTAGACTCCTAAGATTAATGGCATTTAGTTTCAACTTGGAACATGCATGTACATGCCTACTCTTCATCTGATGTCTACTTGATGCTTCCTCACAATGTGTTTCTCCCATAGCTAACTCACATACCTTCTATCCTTTCCGAGGAGCTAGTTGTTTGTGTTTTCTCATCAAGTGTCTAGGCTGGCATCACCATATTGGGACCTATCTCCACTTAGGTCACCTCTCCTACCACCCAACATTTTCTTCCCATAACGACCTGGGATACCACCTGTTTATGGCAATGAGCCACCTATCAATGTTGTCTTGTCGAGAATATATGTTGTTGTCACCTTCTTGGGCCAAGTCTTGACTTCTGTCACCCCATCCGGTGGATGTAACTCCATGTCACTCAACTTCATTACCTCTTTCCATAGGTTCACTAGGAAAGGCCCCCCCTCCCTCCAAAAGATATATTGAATTGGTTGAATAACCACTGTATATTATAGATAGTCTACCACCACATTTGCACTTCTCCTCACATTCTTTGGGATAACCACTAGGATGGTATCGATGATTTTGGTTATCTCCATTAGTATAAAATATAATCTCTAGTTATTGGAAATTTCTCTGAATGGGACTCGCTTATCAATTTTTTGAGCATCGAAATTAGGAGTGAGTCCCCTTCTATAATGAGTGATATGTATCCTTGTTCCACCACAATGGCCAACCCTCTGACCAAACCTTCTAATTCTTCTTTGTTGTTGGTTTTGAACCCAAACTTACATGTGAATAGACAAGTGATTTTTCCTTATGCGTTGTGAAATACTCCCCCCACCCCATAGGGGCCTTGGTTTCCCTTCGAGTCTCCATTGAAGTTCATCTTGAGTGATCCCTCTGGCAATGACATCCATTTTTGTTAAATCTGGCTCCTATTTTTTCTGGGAATTTTTGTCCCTTGGTGATGATACTCGTCTAGTATCCAATTTATGAATATTATAGCCTCCTCTTAATTTGGTATTACATCTTCCTATATCCATACATAAGAAGCAATGGACTCCTAAATGTTAGCATGAATAATTTTCCATACCTGGTCCATCGAGAGTTGTTTCTTCTTGAATATTCTTTTGTTTATTTCCTTCCAAACATTCCATATCAATAATATTTGGAATATATTCCATGTTATATTAAGTATGGTGTTCGAGAAATTTTTCAGGATCCATTCTACGATTATTTTGGGGGTATCATTTCTAACTCTATTTGAGCACTAGAAAGGATTTTCTCATTTATCCCATAAGAGAGCCCATTCCCTACAGTCACAAAAAGTATGGTTTATTGTTTCCTCCACCTATAGGAACATCATACATATGGATAGACCTTCAAACCCCCTCCTAATTAGACAGTCCCCAGTTAGAGATTTGTGTTGCATCACAAGTCATAGAAAAGTTGAAATATTTTTCCACAACTCAAGTTGCTAGATGCATTTCCAATCGTCCCTTCAGTTTTCCTTTGACAAATTTCCTTCCATCAGATAAGATTCACGAACCCTAAAATTTTTGTCTCCTTTGGTCCCCCATCTCAGAATGTTTTGTAATTCTCTCGATCTAATTTCTCTTAGGTGCAACTCCTCTTTCATCACATTATTTGTTTCTTTTTTCCAATTGATAGGCCATTCCTTTAACTTTTTCCAAGTTTTATCATGTATGCCTCCTAGATCCAATCCCTCCTTCCAATACTGATGAATCTTGGTCCATACTTTACTTAACATGGAATTTTTTTACCTAGAGAAGACAGTCCTTTTCTCCTAGGATGGGTTTTTGTTCCCACACATCTTCATATAATAGTGTAGAACGACCATTATTAACCTCCAAGAAACTCTATTTTTGGATGATTCCTCTATTAATCCAAGTGTTGTTCCAAATAACAGAGCCTAGTCTATCTGCGTCCAACCGAATTAGCTTTTGATGCGGTGTGTCAGGAACATATTTTGTCTTCCATATTTTTTTCCCAATGAGTCATGGTTCTCTGATTCCCACTCCTCCATGAGATTTGGGCATACCGAGTTTTCCCCATACAACCAAATCCCACTTTTTTCCTTTTTCTTCTCCCCCCATAGCAAGGCTCGTTGGATATTTCTAATATTTTTTATGATGTTTTTGGGGGCTTCCAAGACTAACAAGAGATATAAGGGCATCAAACATAGAACTAATTTAATCAACAGGATCCTTCCCAAGAGGGTGAGGAAGTAGTGCATCCATTTGATAAGTTTTATCCTCTAACTTAGCTAATAGTTCTTTCCATGATACATTGTAAATATATTTATCTAGAACCCGGGCCCTCAGGTACTTTGATGGAAGAGAATATTGTTGGAAACCCAAAATGAGGGAAATATTTTTGTACTACAACCAACATGTTGAAAAAATAAATTTGGGACTTTTTAAGTTTATTTGGGTCCCTGACACCTCTTTGTATGCCTATAGAATTGTTTTGATTTCTTTTTCCACCCTCTTCATAGGTATTCCCATTAGGATATTGTAGTATGCAAACTGGAGGTATGTTGTTGGGTCAAAATTGGGTTGAATTCTTATTCCTTTTATCTCCCCCTYTRAAACATACTTCTGAATAAACCTCTCTAGCCCCTCTTCCATGAATATATACAGGTAGGGAKATAGAGGATCCTCATTGTTACACGTCAAAATTGCTCAGATGGATAAGTGTCGCATTGTCCCTATCAATCGTCGTAAGTGTCRCATCTTCCCTACAACTTTCGCAACTGTCGCAAGTTGATCACTAGTGTCGCAAACAATGTTCAGACATGATGCCMTGATAAYGACACTAAGGAGGCACTTATGACACCTCACATGACTGATTTGAAGGTCAAGAACTGGTCTACTGGAATCAAATAGCTCTTGACACCTGAAAGAGACCCTGAAACAATGGTTTGGAGGGGGAACGCTCCCCTACTACAGCTGCAGAAGCACTGGCGCTCCTCTGCCATGCTTCAAGGAGCATTATAACGCCCCTCAGGCCCTTCTGGAGGAGCGTTGCTCATCCTGAGAGCGCTGGCACTTTCCCAAGGCTCATCAAGAGCGCTACAATGCTCTGATGCCCCTTTTGGGGGAGCGCTCCCTATTCTGGGTCAGTGGTTAGCCCGTTGAGTAAAATAAGGGGGAGATCATTCGAGATTAGGAGGCAGTTGTGCTCGAATTCTCGGTTTCATCAAAAGATCCCTGATCTAAGGAGAAGGTCCCCAACTGGTTCTAAACATAACTCAAGAGGTTAGACCCCTCCTAACCTATATAAACAGGCTCTATGATGGTGGAAAAGGGGAGGAATTGAATATGTGAAACTTATGATCTTGGAGGAAACTTACAGTCAGCCAAAGGAGAGTGATCAGTGAAGCTGATGTTACCCAGGTTGTGGATATTTCAGGCAACGGTTAGACGAAGAGGACTTGACGAAGCTGTCACATTCGCATCTATGATTGTAAGTACTGCTGTTGTTATTCTCATTAATATGACACGCTTGGCCTGTTTCTTTCTAGTTTGTGTCTAATGTTACATGAACTTATCATTTAGTGGTAGATTTGTTTTCAAGCTAATATCAATAGAGTAGGAAGTGGTCGTATCTTGTTTTTTCCACAGAACTCAGCGAGGAGCAAAGGATTGGAGCGCAACTCGGAGCGTGCAGGGACAAACGTCGATAATGGGTACTTCTATCATCCTTCCTTCTCATGTGTTAGTTTAGATGGATTTGAAAGAAATTTAGTGTCCACGTTAAGCATTTTTCTGTCTAGGGTTAAGGTCAATCCTTAAAGGTGATCTACCTGTCCGCAGGGAGATTTTCCTACAACAGAAACTGGCGACTCCACTGGGGAGATAGCCTTGAATCAAAACCTTTTGTTTGGATTTTTCTCCTCACTGAACTTGTTCTGTCCCTTGATTGTTTCAGACCTGGTTTACCCCTCTTTGATTAGTTTCATGAGCTGATCGACTCCTTACCTTGTCACATTCAGCATATTTGTCAAGCTCAGATCTCAATTTTTGAAATATTTTGACATTTCTGGGACTTTTAGACCCTGGCGCCCTTGACCTAGTGTTATCAGAGCGCCAGTGCTTCTAATAGCCTTACACAGAGCGCTATAACGCTCTTTGCCCTTGGCAACAGAGAGCCAACCCTTTTTTGGCCAAATAACCCTCCACAATTACATTTTTTAGGGTTTGCCTCTGTGGCTCTTTTGCTGAGTGATCTAGTGAGTCAATTTTTCTTCCTTTTTAGCCTTGACATCTGTCTTTTTGAAGAATAAATACCTTGTTGATCGGATCTTGTAGCCTTCTCCACCATTTTTCATTGAGTTTTTCTGTTGAGTAAAGCTTGGAACCTATGCATTGCTTTTCTCTTCTCTTCAATTGAGTAAAACCCTGGCGAAGGTCATCAAAGGCCTACAGACCTCTGTATCTTGTTTTCAGTCGAGGTCATTAGTCTTCAAATCTCACTTTTTGGGTGTGAAGTTGGATTTTTCTTTGGTTGTTTCTTTTCTTTCATTTTTCGTTTTGATTGCTACGAAGGGTGTATTGTTTGTGTGACTTTTGCTTATGCTAGTTTGGTTTTCATTCATACCAAGAAGATAATTAGCAAAGATAAGCATCGTATTGTATTGATCATCATCCATACACAAACAATAAAGATATCTTCATGATTTATTGAGCATATTAGAAGGCATCTAAAAGTTCCTTTCATCACATTAGGATTTG
>SNQJ01S0129258.1:38057-49900 GCA_010110895.2 Picea sitchensis
GGTGGGGTTATGGGAATGCATGCAAGTCATCGATTTTCCACCCTACCATTCGCTTATAGTTTTGGTCATGCGGAGGATGAAGCATCTATTACCACCACCTCAAGGAGGAGAGGGAAAACAGGGAGGAGTAAAAACTCCTCCCCTCCAATGTTTGAAATGATGAGTTTAAGAGGGGTTCTAGGGAGAAGGTTCAATGAAAATATGCCTTGGTGCTTATTTGAGAGCTTCATTGCAAGGAATTTGAGTACAAGTAGTGGAGTGGGTAATGATAATTTGGAGAGGAGGGGCCACGATAAGCTTAGACGAACTACAATTTCTGGTGGCACGAGGATCCTTTTATCTAATGGATAGATTACATTTTGAATTTTCCCTTGTTTTCAAATGTATGAGAGGAAGAAGGGGTGTTGAAACTAGCTCTTGATAGGCCTAAGCAATGTCTCTTCTTGTCATCCAAGTATTCCATCATTCTTCATTTGGTATTTATGCTAGTTACTTTGGTTTGTTCTGTTGGGTTGATGTTGGGAAAGTTGTTTGGTTATAGGTTTGGATAATTTGTTTGAATCTTTGATTATCTCTGGAGGAAAAAGTGGGGAATTCTTGTACTTCTATTTGTTCCCTCTCCTTTAGTTCATTCCCACCCTATTAGTGTTGTTGTTTTAGTTTGTTTCGGTTATTTTCTTAGTAGTATTATCCCTATTCAAGATACGCATGGCCCAGGAAGGGATAGGGGTAGGCGTAAAAAGTCTTCTAGGGATAGGCTAGGAAGGGCCTCGACCTTTGGGACCCACAAACCTTCATCCAAGGATGAAAGAGATGCACGGGAGGTTGGGAAAGAGTTCGTCGAGAACTATTCTATAAAGGATAAACAATATATAGATGTGTTGGAAAATAAGGTCAGGGATGAAATGTAGAGTCTCACCAATTCTCAGGTCTTGGAGGAAATTCCGAAATGGTTGGAAGACCTAGTCTACTTTAAAACTCATCATAGACATAATTTTAGAATAGTTGAGACTTACTATTTCATCAAATTCTTAATTTTCCAATATCTAGAAAACAAAAAGGAAGAACAACAAGATATACTTCATACCATCAGGACTTTTCAAGGTATTGAAGGAATTGAAGGCGGACTAGGAATGGCTCAAATTTTGGGCCAAAAATCAACCATGTCTTTGGCACAAGAAATTGATAAAAATGAATTATTGATTGGAAAAAAAATGTCCTTTTTATGGGGCTCTTAAAGTAGCACACACCCCTGGGAATTTTTTCTCATGATTCGTATGACCTTGAATGTAACATGGTTGGGCCAACCCTAAAAAAAATAGTTCTTTTATTGACTTGTGTATCTTCATAAGATGGATATATTTGTGTTGCAGGAAACTATGGGTGATGGGAAAAAAATTACAAGCGAATTGAGGAAATTTATGGGTGATTAGGACATATATTATATGGATTGTATGGGTTGTTCTAGGAGTTTGATTTCAGGATGGTGGAAAATGATTTTCAAGTGTACTATTTTTTCCTTTTATTCGGGATTAGGTATAGTTTTTTATGCACAAGACCTTGGAGAAGATTTGAGTTTGTATGACATTGAGTTGGTTAAGTTGAATCCTATGTTGAAAAATATAAGGATGAGTGATGAGAGAATATAAAAATGAATTAATAAGCTTTTAGTAAGTGATTTGTTCATTGTGGATATTATTAGAATCAAACAATGGACAGGAAAAGGAGGAGAATCTAATCACATGCCAATGTTTTTGAAAGTTGCAAGTACTAGGTAGAAACCTCCTAGCTAATTTAAATTTAATCTAAATTGGCTATTGGAGGAAGATTATGTCAAGTTGGTAAAAGAGGCATGGTTTCCATATGACAAGTCTTTAAGATAATTAGTTTCATTGTAGTTTGAAAGGAAATTAGAAAAATTGAAACAATTATTAGTAGGTTGGGATCACTAAAAAAGATTGAAGGATAATGTAATACCCTAGTTTTGAGTCCCGGGATTAAATAATGTATTTTGTTTATTTGATGAAAGGCTAGAGTGCATGAATAATTAAAGCAAGTCAGAGTGCCTAGGAAATGTACTACTTTGATCATTATTACTAATAAAATACATCGTTGCATGCGAGACAAACAAGGACAAGAGTTATAGAGGGATATGATTCCACGAGAGAAGGGGCTAAAGGGGCTAAGTCTTTTCATTATATATTTTATTTACCAATCTTGGCTTTAAATGAGAAAAGTGGTTACACGATATCCTTGAGGGGGAGGCCATGTGGTTCTCGATTTATAGGTATCTTTATAAACACCTCTTGTGGGTTTTTTTTGGGTTCACTCTTTAACTCTATCATTTGTCTCATTCATTCCTGTTCTTGGTTGGGACATGGGGAAAAATTGTTGAGGAAAGAAGCCATTGTTTTATTGGATGCAGTAATTACTAGTGTATTACATCCATGAATCGGTGTCTGTAATCCTGAGATGCATTGGCATGTGCTAAACCTTTCTCACAGCTGTGAATCCTGAGAGTCCCAACATGAATATTCTTGACCAGATGCATTGAAGCCCTAGAAAGAAGTGGACATCCTGAGGGACCTTGTGGCAGTGAAAGGGGTTCATTTTATTTGGGTGTTGTAGGATGGAGAGAAGGGAGTTGGTTTACTTTGGATTGTTGTGTGTTGAGAAAGTTTTGAGAGCTTGAGTGTTGATTGGTTTGGGATGCTGAGTGATTCCCTAGAACCATCCTTGTGGATTCATACCCTTGGCTCAGCGGTGACCCGTTTTTGAGACTTGGAATGATGATGTCTTAGGTTGGGTGGAATGTCCTTGGTATGAAACCAGTTGGTGATTGGTTTTGTTTAGGATAAGTGCTCTCTGTCATGGTTTCCTTTACATCTATATTTATTTACATTGTGTATTAATTATTGTCTCTTAGATTCATATTTATAGTGTAACTGCTTGTTGGTTATTGGTGTGCATGTCATGCTTAAGCATTATTTTAAAGTCTAGCATGAATCTTGATTATTGCTTGTGTTGTTATTGTGTTTTTCTCATGCTTCTTTATTAATTAATCATTATCATAATTCGAAATTGGTTCAAGAAGTGTGTTCTTGGAGTAGCGTGCCCAGCCTATTGGTGGATAGGTATGTTACATAGTGGTATCAGGGCTGCATGTTATAACACTGGACCTTCAAGAGCCTACTACATGATAGAACAATGACATTCGATGAGTTACCTTGGAGTAAGATGGAATTAATTTCTATGGACGACATCAGGGTGTGAAGATTGTGGTTTAAAAAATGTCCAGATCGCCAAGAAACTGTGTTTGGGAAACCCTCCATGTCCCTAGCAACCCAATGAGATCTCTCCTTTGTGATCTGAGCATCTAAATTAACATTTTTGAAAGAAATAAAACTAATGCTAAACCACCATCGATCTCGCCTTCTCATTAGATCTCCATCATTGATCTATGACGGTGTCTTTTTATCCTACATGCATGTGGAGGAAGGTCGAATGAATTTCTTATTAGCAAAAGACGATTCCTTGTTATTTTTGTGTGAAAGAGAGTGATGGAACCTTGTGGAATTCATGCACAACATAAACTTTTGGACAAAACTTGAGCCAATGGGATGGTTCCCTGGTGGCCTGGTACCCAAGTGGACTGATCACCCGGTGAGACAAGGTTCCACGAAGAAAGGTTCCATATCAGATACCAGAGTACCTGAATGTGTGTTGAAAATGCATTATGAAAATTCTGGGGGGGGGAGCCCGATACCCGAGTGAGTCTAGTGGGTTGATGGCCCGATGGTTCGATACCTGGGTGGTGAGGCCCAACATACCAAAGATTAAGAGAGTGGAATGAAAGCACATCAATGAAGTCCTAAGAAACTAGTGGGCAATAGGTTTATGGCCACATTAGCCCCACATGAGAAGCCATGATGAATCCACGACAAAAACTGTGTCAGTGCCACGTGTCCTATGCAGCAGCATCAGTATGTTAGATCGAAACAAAAGACTGAAGGTACAATGTTGGAAGGACGGTGCCCCGGTGAGACTAGTAGGTCAATTTCCCGGTAAATGGAACTCTGTGAGACAAGGTTCCATACCGGAGATCAAGAGATCGATATGCATATGAAATTGTGGTGTAACCATCTGCGAGGTCGATGACCCGGTGGCCCCAGTGGGGAAAGGTTCTGGGAAGGGTTCCATCCTTTTCTTGTTAGTTTATGAGCGAAGGAGGGAACATGTTATCAATGTATGATGATGTAGTCAAGACAATGCGCAATGGACAAGTGTCAACACCCAAGTGGAGAAAACTCGTGCCTGGTGATGATGTGTCATGTTGTGGTTGGTCCACATGCCAAGTGGTTATTGTACCACATGTCGAGATAATTTAGAGTTCCATATTGAGTCGTAGATTCCATGTTTCAATCCAGATGGTTAGTAATGATGGGTCCATGTGTCTAGGGTGTTAGCTAGGCCACCAGATCAAGTGTTTGATATTGAGTGCGTAGGATGAGCCTAGTGCGCCAGTGAGATGGTGCCCAGGTATTCACATGTTGAGCTAGATGGTGGGTGTTTCCAGGTACATATGTTTGAGGTTCCAGCTCGGTCACTAGATTGGGAACTTGGGGTTGCAAAGTGTGAGTTTACTCGATGGCCCGGTGAGCCTAGTGGGCCGATTCACTGGCAGATCAGACACTGGAGGAATGTTAAGAGGTGTTAAATGTGGAAGATTCAAGGGCCCAGGTGGGTTAGTGGTCGGTGCCAAGACACTATCCATTTCCATGCCATATGTTTCTATGTGGAATTGTACAGGTGATGTGAAGCCACGTGGCGGGGTGGTGGTTTTGGCCAATGAAGGAATAGAAAATTTAGAAGGCCACAAGTTTTGGTCCAGAGCCCAGTTTTGAGCATGGTGATAGTCATTGGAAATATCTCAGAGAAAGTAATACATATATGCACCTATTAAATCGTTATGAGTAGTAGGAATCATAGTGAACTGGGAATAATATGAGTGGTGACCTTAAGGAAGAAAAAATGTGTAAACTTTACAGTCCTTTTTTGAGAAATGTGTATACATGTTTATTCTTTTATCTAACAAAAATTATGTTGCATGCACATTTTGTTGCATAATTAAGGGTATAAACATATTATCTCAAGCTAAAAATGCAGATTCAGGAAATGGAGTAAGGAGAGGGATCCTTTAGTCATGAGAGAGAAGCCAAAGGTCAGAATATTAATGTTAGTAATGCAGAGGCAGAGTCAAATGGGAACAATAGCATAACAAATCCAGAAACATTAATAGAGACTGTGAGAAGCTTGAAAATAAAAGTGCAGAGTTACAAAGCATACAATGAGAAGATGCTGAGAGAGAAAAAATAAATAAATGTTCAAATGATGCAAAGCCTAAATCAGTTTCATAGGCAAGCAAAGAATAGATTAGACTCAAGACAGAAAGAAGAAGTCAGACATCATGAAAGAAGAGATAACTACAGAAGATCCAGTCATTCAAGAAGTGCTAGAATAACTCATAGACATCACTTACCTCCTTACTCAGCAAGGAAGTTGTATACATCTAAAGACTCCATAAGTGTCTCATGTCAGAAATCAAAGAAAAATACATGATTGGGATGGTTTGCAAGGAGAGATAAGGAATCTTAAGCCATTGTCCTTTGATGGTGAAAGAGAAAGGGAAGATGATATTGAATCCTGGTTGCTTGGAATCAAGAAGTATTTTTATTTGCAAAACTTTTCATCTAATCTAGAAGATAGAATTTCCACAAACCATTTGAATGGAAAGGATGCTATGTCATGGGATCAGTTGAAGCAAGTGGAGAACATTAATGAGAACAAGATCACATGGAAGTAGTTCAAGGGGTATTTTTAGAAGGAATATATTTCATAGCACTTATATGACAAGAAAATGTAAGAGTTTTTTGAACTTAATTCGGGGAGCATGACCATGGGAGAATATGAAAATAAGTTATTGGGATCATTGAAGTAAACAGGATTTATCAAGGATAAGAAGGTGAAAATACTTAGGTTCTTGAGTGGACTGTCGTCATATTATAAAGAGAAGATTCAATATGATGAGCCTGTGACTTTGAGAGAGACCATTAAAAAGGATAAGTACATGTATGAGCAAGGAAAGGGAAGAGAATATTTGTAGAATTCTTAGAGGGATAAGAAAAAGGATAAATTTTATCAGAGAAGGAAAGGATTCAAACCTCCTTTCAAGAGAAACATCCCTAATAAAATCAACAAGATCATACTACTAAAGATGAATCCAAGAGAGAAGACTCATTGGGAAAAAGGGGAATACCACCAATCAAATGTTGAGGATGCAAGGAAGATAACATGTACAAGGATTTCCCTCATCGAGAAGACAAAATTAATACCATGCACAACATCCAAGAGGCTACCATAGTAGAATACATGAGAAAAAATATTCCAAGAATATATGCATCCTTAGAATATCGATAAGCAAAATACCAATCCAATATGATCAAAGTGGAAGGTAATATCATTAATAAACTAGTTTCTATTTTAATTGAATCAGGAGAAAGTCATTGTTAAATTGATTATAAAGTAGTGGACATATTACATTTGGAGAAAAGTAAGCTCGAAAAATCAAGTTTGATTCAGCTAGCCATGGGAACTAAAAGAAGGATCATTGAGATAGTTAGAGGATGTCCAATAAATATGAATGGAGTAAATACAATTGTTGATATGAATCTCATACCATTAGGATATTATGATATCCTAATCAAAATGGATTGGTTGAATAAGAATCATGTTGTTCTATATTTTCATGAAAATACATTTACATGTCTTGATGAAGAATGAAAACAAAGATTTATGAAAGAAATTCTGAGACCCATTTCTGTAAGGGATATTTCATCCTTATAGTTGAAGATATGTTTTAGAAAATGTTTCCAATTGTATGTAGCTCATGTGGAGGATCCAGAAAAGACAAAAGGGCCAATTATTGAATATTATTCAGTATTGAAAGAGTTTGAATATGTATTCCAAGAAATACCAGGATTTCCACCAAAGAGGGAGATAGATTTCTCTATTGATTTAACACCAGGAGTTGCCCCAATATCAAATACCCCTTATAGAATGAGTACACCATAATTGAAATAATTACAAATGCAGTTGAAAGACTTGTTGAAGAAAGGGTACATACGCTCAAGTGTTTCACCTTGGGGAGCACCTATACTCTTTATGAAAAAGAAAGATGGGACATCGTGGTTGTATATTGAATTTAGGAAGTTGAATAAAGCCACGGTGATGAAAAAATAACCTATGCCTAGAATTGATAACCTCTTTGATCAGTTAAGAGGAGCAAAGACATTTTCAAATATAGACTTGAGATCAAGATGCCATTAAGAATCAAGGAAGAAGACATTAGTAAGATAACCTTTCGAACCAGGTATGGACATTATGAATTTGTAGTGGTGCCATTTGGACTGACCAATGAACGAGTTGTATATGTGTTCTTAATGAATGGCATATTCAGAAATTATTTGGATAAATTTGTCATTGTGTTCTTCGATGGCATACTTATTTATTCTAAATCAGAAAAAGAACACAAACATCACTTGAGGTTGGTATTGCAAGTGATGAGGGAACATTAGCTTTATGCCAAGCTTCGTAAGTTCTCTTTTTACAAAGAGAAGATCCATTATTTAGGGAACATTTTTTCAGAAGAAGGCATAGCCATATATCCGGAGAAAACTGAAGCCATTAGAGGACCTCCAGCACCCAGGAATGTTTCAGAAGTCAAATATTTTATGGGATTAGTTGGATAGTACTACAAGAGCTTTATAGAAGGATTGTCTAAATTTTCTCATCTCATCACTTATTTACAAAGGAAGGGAATTAAATTTGAATGGAAAACAAAGTGTGAAGAGAATTTTAATTTGTTGAAAGAATTACTTACTAGTGCACCTATTTTAAAGATTGTTGACCCAAATGACAATTTTGTGGTATGTACAGATGCATGCAAAGGACTTAGTGGATTCTTCACTCAAAATGTACATGTCATTAGTTATGAGTCCAAAAAGATTAAATAACACAAGAGGAATTATGCCACACGTGATTTGGATCTTATTTTCATAGTTCATGCATTGAATATGTGGAGGCATTATCTCATGGGAAAGAGATTTGAATTAAGGGTAGACCATAGTGGTCAAAAATATCTTTTTGAGAAACCAACTTTAAATGCTAGGAAGACAAGATGGCCAAATTTTTTAAGTGAGTATGAATTTGACATCAAGCATCTCAAATGAAAATAAAATAAAATTGTGGATGCACTCAACAGAAGAGTACACCTCATGCATGCTACAACCCTTAGTATGCATCAATCATATTTAAAGAGAAGAATTTTAAATGTTGTTATTATAGAACAACATTACCTACAGGTAAAAGAAAGTTTACAGAAGGAAAATGTACAACATAAAATCCAAGAGCATGATATTAAGGAATATGGATTACTTATGCATAAATATAGAATTTGTGTTCCCATTTCAGAGAACTTAGGAATTTGGTGTTAAAAAGAAATGCCTAATGTTCCATATGTCATACATCCTGGTTACCAGAAAATAATTGCAGCAGTAAGAATCCAATTATTTTAACTTGGGATGAAGAAGGATTTTTTTTTTACACTACCAAATGCATGGAATGTCAAAGAGTTAAAGTTGAGCATAGACACCCATCGGGTTTTCTACAACCATTTCCAATTGTAGAGAAGAAATGGGAAGGGATAACCATTGATTTTATAACTAAGTTTCCCAAGACAACAAGGCAACATGATTCAATAATGGTAGGTGTGGATAAATTGAAAAAGGTTGATCATTTTGTTAATATAAAAATTAATCATATAATATCTAATATTGCAAAGATTTTCATGAGGGATATTGCTAGGTTGCATGGAATTCCTAAGGTAATTGTCTCAGACATAGATACAAAGTTTACTTCGAATTTCTGGAGGGGGTTATTTAAAGGATTTGGTACAAATATGAACTTTATCACAACATACCATCCATAGTTATAGGGGAAGACAAAGAGATTCAACAAAGTAATTGAAGACATGTTGAGAATGTATGTGATGGATAATCCATCTAAGTGGGAATATTACTTGAATTTGGTTGAGTTTTCCTATAATAATGGGTATCAAGATTCATTGAATATTATCCCATTTAAAGCTCTGTATGGTATAAAATGAAATATTCTAGTGAGTTGGGACAACCCATCAGACAGATTAGTACTTGGGACGGAGTTGCTAAACTAGGATATGGAAGACCAGATGGTTAAAATTAAACAGAATTTGAAGGAAGCACAGGATAGATAGAACAATTATGTAGATAAGAACATGACAACTAGAGAATTTAAAGTGGGAGAGCATGTGATTTTAAAAGTGAATCCCAAGAAGATCTCATTGAATTTTGGAAACCATATGAAGAGAGCAACCAGATTATGTGGTCCATTTGAGATATTGGATAGAATAGGGCCAATTTCATACATTCTTGCATTTGTTGATTAAGGTTGGTTGTCATTGATGTCAAACCTTGAATAAATTCCCGTAGCACAAAGGTTTGGGTAATGGACCCAATATTGTTTGATGTAAATATGACTCATTATTGTTTTGTAATGATTTATAAGAAGTAAATATGGGTGAACTCCAAAGTGGTCCCCTTATGGTGAAAGCCCTCATGGGAAGACGCTTTGTGGAGTAAGAAAACCCATGCTTAATTGTGGAAGAATGAGATGAAGGACAGTGAATTTGTTAGGGAAACTATCCTATATGGATAGTTATTTTCATGTCATTTTCGGTGGTATATGGAACGTAACATAACTCCTCACGGTTAAAGAGTTATGGCCATGAGAAGTTGGAGACCCCAGGTTTGGGTAATGGACCCAAGTTTGTTTGATGGGTAACGGTATGAGTTGTGATATATTTTCAGATAATACTATTCTATATCAATAGTACATGTCATGCCATTTCTGGTGGTATGTGGAACGTCACATAACTCCTCACGGTTTGAGAGTTATGGCCTTACGAAGTTGGAGGACCCTCATATGTCCTCTAAAAGCCCCAAACAGTCGAAGTAGTCAAAGTGGTTTAAGAGATTTTTAAAGGATAAATAATAAAGTGAAGTGATGAGTGTATTATAATTCAAATTGAATACAAAATAAATTATTTCAATAATAATTTAATGGAGAAATTAGAAGTGGGTTAACCCTAAAATAAGGAAGGTCGGCCAAGTGACCTAGAAGATGTTTTCAAGGAAGCTACTTGAAGAGTATAAATAATAGGCAAGGCTCTCTCATTTAACACACACTTGAGAATATTGAATATCTATAGGTGTCTGAGGTAACCAAGGATATCTAAACTGTAATTCTAAGTGAAGGTGAAGAAAATAAGGCTGAAATGCAAGGAAGGATAAATTCTTTTGATGGTGCTTTCTAAGGTATGTTATTTATAGGTCATCTCACCATTTGCACTATAACGTTTTTTCTATAATGATTCAGACCGTGAAATTTCTATGCCATTGAGAAAACATATCCAAGTATCTGTGGTAAAAAATTCAACTTGTGGGTCGTTGTATTTTTGGAGTTACACTCCATGGAAAATAGGGTTTGTGGCTAGTCCTGAAACTAGTAAAAAACAGGTGTTTTGGGTAAAAACGCCATAAATTCTTCATAAAAGATCCAAATTCAGTGAGACCAAATGTGTTGGTTAGGGTACATTATTTAGTATTCTATGTAACATTTTCATCAATTAAACAAATATTTCGTGCGGGGCACGCTCTACAAGGTCGATCTCTATAATAAGCAAGAATTCAGCAAGGTATGTCATTTTTGCTATAACTCCTTTTATGAGAGGTTCCAAGTAGTGAAATTTGGAGGAATTGCATAAAACACATTGAAGAACATGGTTACTTATGATTACTTCAAGTTAGGGTGGTTGACTAATGCAAAACTAGGCATGTGAGACTAAAGAAAAGTTTGATGAAAATGTTAGTCTCTTGTTGTTAAAGTTAAGGAAGGTTTGTAGGAATGTGATCAGATACACCAGGTCTATTACAGAGCTACAAATAATATTTGGATGATTAAATTGATGAGGGCTTTTGGTTGAGTTACGTGTTGAGTACATGGTTGAGACAAGTAGTTGATGAGTTGACACATACATGAGGTGTATAGTTGATGATGTTGGTTGATGAGTAGTTGACACATGATTGGTACATACTTGGTACATGGTTGGATGTCCTTGTTTATGGTATAGGTTGATTACAGGTTGTTTGGTATAGGTTGGTGCATGGTTGATTCACTTGTTTATGGTACAGGTTGATTACAGGTTGAGGTACAGGTTGATGCATGGTTCAGATTTATTGGTACATATTTACAGCGTTATATTTCACAGTGATAGTGTGACAGTGGTTCCATCATTCTACTTATACTTCAGGGTGGCAGGACGAGGCAAGGACAGGTGGTTGTAGCCACCTTCCGGTTGTAGACGGAGAACATAGGGGGTTGTAGCCTCCTTCTGGCTGTAGACAGAGAATTGGGGATTTGGAGCTTCCCTCAGGTTGTAGCCTGAGAAACTAGGGGATTGGAGCCTCCTTCCAGTTGTAGCTGAAAAACAAAGGAAGTTGGTGCTTCCAATGAATGTAATTCTTCAATACATATAAGAAGAAGAATTTCGTGGTTTTATCCCAATTTGGGTTTCCATGTAAAACAATGGTGTATTGTGTATGTATGTTATTGTTTATTTCTTACTGTTCATTATTGGATAATAATTCTACATTGATATAACAATTGAAGAAAAAATATTATAATTATGC
>SNQJ01S0129259.1:0-26027 GCA_010110895.2 Picea sitchensis
TGCAAAGTGTGTTATGTAAAAATGTTATGTTATTTATAAAAATCTCGGAATGAATATGCTGGAATAAGCAAATTTTTAGTTTTTTTCAAAATTCCGCTCTGTTGTAATTTATAGTAGCTTAAATGAAATCTTGGTTGTTACAACTTCTACGTCAAGGTGGTTGGACGAGGCAAGGACAGGTGGTTGTATCCACCTTCTGGTTGTAGCCGGATAACATCAAGGGTTGTGGCCTCCTTGTAGTTGTATCCGAAGAATTAGGGAGTTGGAGATTCCCTCAGGTTGTAGCCTGAGAAACTAGGGGATTGGAGCCTCCTTCCAGTTGCAGCTGGAAAACAAAGGAAGTTGGTGCTTCCAATGAATGTAATTCTTCAAAACATATAAGAAAAATCATTTTGTGGTTTTCTCCCGCTTTGGGTTTCCATGTAAAACAAATGGTGTACTATGTATGTGTATGATTCCTCATTTGTACATTGTTTATTTACTCTTCAATTATTGGATGATAATGCTACATTGATATGACACTTGCATTTTATGGTGAAAAAGGATTAAATTCCTCTATTATTGATTCAGCCCCCTCTTAGTAATCCAACAATTGGTATCAGAGAAGGTTCCTTTAGAAATCAGTTTAACCATTGAAAGGTGGATCATGGAGAGAAACAACATGTATAAAAATGGAATACCACAATTTGATGGATAGAAATATGCATTTTAGAGGAGAAGGATGAAAACATATATAGAGGAACAGGGATTTGAAATTTGACAATCAATTGTAGATGGATATAAAGAACCAACAGTTCCACCGACAAATGAAAGAACAATAAAACTCAGTCAAAATAATTTCAAAGCTACAAATTCACTTCTGAATGGTCTTTGTGAATCAGTATTCACCAAAGTTATACATTGTAAATCCGCTAAAGAGATTTGGGACATAATTCAAAATATTTATTAAGGAGATTCAAAAGTCAAAGTAGCAAAGCTTCAAACTTACAGAGGTCATTTCAAACAACTAAAGATGAAGGAATATGAGAATATTCCATCTTATTTCTTACAAGTCGATGAAATAGTAAATGGAATCATAGGATTGGGAGAATAAATCAAAGAATCTGTAATTGTTCAAAAGCTACTAAGATCTCTTCCTATGAGATTTGACCCTAAGATATCAATACTAGAAGAAAGAGCATATCTAGACTCAATAAGCATGGAAAAACTACATGGAATATTCCCAGCATATGAAATGAGAACTGAACAGGAAAATACAGATATAAAAGAAGCAACTTTCAAATCATCCAAAAGGTCAAAGCAAAAGGGAAAGAAAAAGGAAAAATAACATAGCAACAACAATGACATCTCAGAAGATGATGAAGATGTGGCCAACTTCGTCAGAAGATTGAACAAGGGAACCAACGACATATATAGAGGTAAGTTTCCTTTGATTTATTTTAGTTGTGATGGTATTGGTCATTTTGCTAACAAATGTTCTCATAAAAAAAATAAGAGAAATGATGAAGATTACTCAAATAGAAAACAAACATATAAAGGCAAAGGAACCACAAAAAAAGTTTTCAAGAAAATCTTATGCACCAAAGAAGACATATCATCATCAGATGAAGATGAAGTAAGTGACAGTGAGATAGAAAGAGTTCTATTCATGGCAGTAGAAGACTCTGACAAAGAAGACACTAAAGAAGAATATGAAGAAGCATAATTTGACTATCGAGAAGAATTGTTGTGTTCCATAGAAGTTATAAGAAGAGATAAGAGGAAAAACAAGAAGCTACAAGAAGAACTAGACGAGAAAGAAGACACTATAGAACTAGAACAAGTGATCACAAATTTGAAGGTTCAAATAGAAGAATATAAAATAATTGAAGAATCACTCAAAGGAAAACTAGAAGAAAGATACATGATCATTGAAAAAGTGGAAGAAAAGATTGTCACATTAAGAAAGGATCTTCAAAAGAAAAATATGCAAAACAACTCAAAAGTTTTGGATGACATTATCAACAATCAAAAACCTCATCATGAAAAGTCGGAACTTGGATACAATCAGACAGAAAAGGGATCAATCTAAAAAAGAAATAGAAAAAGAAACATATCCAAAAATATATGAAGAAACAATCAAAAGGGATAGGAATATATACAAGGAATATTACATGGACACTCCTCCATCGAGAAGATTCAGATTTCGAAAACAACAACCGACATATAGGCCTTAGGAAGAAGAAGGATTAAGAACAACTCCTTTCAGAAGATATTCAACTCCCAGGTATCAAACTATCTTTTTTAGTTTATGTTATGCATGTAATAATTTTGGACATAAATCTATGAATTGTAGAGCTAACAACAGGAACATAAACAACCTTGAAAGTCATACACAAAAGGGTTATCCAAGAAGGCCTAGTGAAACACAAAGAAGAAGTTACAACATGTTTGAATCATTGAGCACTGAAGTGGAATGCTACAAGTGTAAGAACTTTAGACACATGGCCAAATATTGCAGAATGACAGTTCCTCCTAGAGAAACACAAAAGAGAAACAATTGTCACAGACAAGAACCTCAAAAGAGAACATGGATAAAAAAGCATAATCAGTATAGCAATGAAGAAAGCACACTCGCTCTATAAGATAACCAGAAGAAATGTGGTTGGTATGTTGACAATGGTTGTTAAAAACACATGACAGGTGATAAAGACATGTTTCTTACATTAAGAAAGTAAAGAGATGGATCAGTCTCCTTTGGAAATGATGATTTAGCTAAAATCATTGGAAAAGGCACAATCATAATTGGAAACAATAATACCACGACATAAAATATTCTATTAGTAGAATATATGAAACAGAATATTCTAAGTGTGATTCAAATGTGTGATCAAGGTCATAAAGTTACTTTCGATTCAAAAAAGTGTGAGATAAGAAAAGAAGGTTCAAGAAAATTGATTACAACAACTGCAAGAACTTCAAGAAACATATATGTACTAAGTGAAATTAGAAATGAAAAGTGTTGTCTAGGAAAGGAAGATGAAATTTGGGTATGGAACAAAATAATGGGTCACATACACTTTGATAACCTTGTCAAAGTCAGAAAAAAGGAATCAGTTAGAGAAATTCCCCAGATTACGAAACCAACCAACACTTTATGCAAGAAATGTCAACAGTGAAAGCAAACAAAGACCAGGTTTAAATCAAAAGAATATTCAATGACAAGACCACTAGATATTGTGCATATTAATATAGTTGGACCAACTATAACAAAGGGTTTAAAAGGTGAGAAATACTTCATGTTATTAGTTGATGATTATACAAGAATGACTGTAGTCTTCTTTCTCATGAATAAGTCAGAAGATTTTGAAAACTTCAAGGTCTATAAGGAATTGGTTGAAAATGAAATGGATTCAAAAATCAAATGTTTGAGTGCTGATAATGGAGGAGATTTCACTTCAAATGAATTTATGGACTACTACAACAAGCATGGAATAAAAAGGCGATTCTTCGTTGTTAGGACACCTCAACAGAACAGAGTTGTTTAAAGAAAGAACAAGACAATACAAGAAATGACTCGAACAATGTTAATGGATTCCAAATTGAAAGATATATTTTGGACACATGTAATGCATATAGAAGTTCACATTCAAAATAGATTAATTCTTAGAAACAACACTGACAAAACTCCCTATGATCTATGGAAAGGAAGACCAACAAAGGTGAAGCACTTCAAAGTGTTTGGAAGCAAATTCTACATAAAAAGAGAAGATGATAGAATGGGAAAGTTTGAATCTCATGTGGAAAAAGGAGTACTTGTTGCTTACTCAAGTACAAGGAAAGAATACAAGTGTTACAATCTGAGGTTGAAATTTTTTGTGAAAAAGATCAATGTAACAATTGATGAAACAGGTGGACGAGAATTAAAGGAAAAAGAAAATGAATCAATTTAACAACTTTACAAAGAAGAAGCAGAAGATGAAGAAGAAGTAGAAAGGGAAGATGAAGAGAATCATACAAAAGTAGAAGAGCAAGTTTAGCAATCTCCTCCAGACACCTAGAAAACGAGTACATAAGAATCATCCTTCAAATGAGATTATCAGAAACATATATGCAAGAGTTGAGATTAGAAGAAGAATCCATTCACTAGAACAAATGCACCTAGAACTCTCATCTATGATTGAACCAAATAGTTTTGAAGAGGACAACAAGGATGAATTTTGGACTAAAGCCATGGATGAATAATTGGATCAAATAGAGAAGAATGACACTTGGGAATTGGTTCCAAGACCAAAGAATAAGAATGTGATTGACACAAAGTAGGTATTCAAAAATAAATTGAATGAAGATCGACAAGTTACAAGGAAAAAATCTAGATTGGTATGTAAAGGATACGCACATGTTGAATGAATCAACTTTGAAGAGACATTTTCTCTAGTTGCCAGAATGGAAGCAATCCGATTGCTCCTAGATTATACATGCTCCAATAATATTAAAGTGTATCATATGGATGTGAAACCAACTTTTCTAAACGGGGAACTTGGAGAAGAAGTATACATTGAACAACCAGAAGGATTCCAGTTGTCAGATAATGCATATTATGTGTAAATTGAAGAAGACATTGTATGATCTAAAACAGGCTCCTAGAGCATGGTACTCTAGACTGGATAAATATCTACATCAGGAAGGGCTCAGAAAAGGAAGTGCAGACAACAAACTATACATTACGGTAAATCAAGATAGTATTTTATTAATTGAAGTTTATGTTGATGATATTATTTTTGGAAGCAATGATGACAGGTTAAGCCATAAATTTTCAAAGGATATGCATAATGAATTGAAAATGTCATTACTCGAAGAACTATCCTTCTTTCTAAGTCTTCAGATATGTCAAAGAAACGAAGGAATTTTTATTTCTCAAACTACGTATATCAGAGAAATGCTAAAGAAGTTTGGAATGGAATATTGCAAACCAGTTACCGCTCCTATGAAAACCAATTGCAATTTGATCAAAGATGATGATTCAAAGTCTACATACCATATGCAATACAGATTAATGATTGGTAGCTTACTATATGTGACAACATCTAGACTATATGTAATGCAGGTAGTTGGACAAGTGACATGATTTCAAGCAACACCAAGGGAGTCACATGTATTAGTAATGAAGAGGATTTTCATATATCTCAAAGGAACAAAAGAGTTTGGATTATGGTATCCAAAAGGAAATGATCTATCACTTATTTCCTACACAGATGCAGATTTAGTAGGTTGCATTGATGACCAACGAAGCACCAGTGGAGAAATGTTCTACTTGGGTGAGTGTTTAGTATCATGGTTAAGTAAGAAACAATCATCAATATCCTCATCTACAGCCGAGGCAAAATATATTGCAGCAACAACATGTTGTGCACAGGTTCTATGGATGAAACAAACTCTGACAGATATATAGGTTGAGTATGATGATCCCATTCCAATCTACTGTGATAATACAAGCGCCATATGTATCTCAAAGAACTCGTTGATGAACTCCAAGACAAAGCACATTCCAATAAAGTATCACTTTCTACTGGAACAAGTTGCAGAGAAGAACATCAGAGTTGAATATGTGGGCACAAAAGAACAAGTGGGATACATTTTTACAAAACCGCTTCCAAGAGAATCCTTTGAGTATCTTCTCTAGAGACTCATAGTAATTTCTACTCCAAAATGAATGCTTTTGAATGCTTATCTTATATGTCTTATATCTACATGAGGAAGAACCATAAAGAGGGAATTTCAAGTTGGGAGATCAGTTTTAGGAAGAGTTCAGTTAGGGGGAGTATCCCCATGGGCAATTCAGTTAGGAGGAGCGGCCTCATATGGAAAGATAACTTTTCCATTGATGACAAAGGGGGAGAGATTTATCAGATGCAGGCTTAGAGAAAGAGAATCGAGGCATGGTTCCAGGGGAAGTGATGGTCACATGGGGAGCATGAGTGATATGACTTTAATATTTAATTAGAGTGTTGCAATCAATACCAAAGGGGGATATTGTTGATTATTTGGGTTGGTTTTCATTGATGTCAACTCTTTAAGAAAGTCTGGTAGAAAATTTCGGTAGCACAAAGGTTTGGGTAATGGACCCAAGTTTGTTTGATGGATAATGGTATGAGTTTTGATATATTTTTAGATAATACTATTCCATATAGATAGTACATGTCATGCCATTTCTTATTGTATGTGAAATGTCACATAACTCCTCACGGTTAAAAAGTTATCGTCATGTGAAGTTGGAGAACCCTCATGAGTAATCTAGAAGCCTCAAGAGGTCAAAGTAGTCAAAGCGGTTTAAGAAATTTTAGAAGGTAAATAATAAAGTGAAGTGATGAGTGTACTATAAGTCAAAGTGAATAATTTTTTTTTTTTTTAAATAATAAAGTTAATGGATAAATTACTAAGTGGACAAGTGGTTAGAAGTGGGTTAACCCTAAAATAAGGAAGTGGGTTAAGATGGTTAAAAGGTAACCCCTTAAGGAAGCTACATGAAAGTATAAATAAGAGGCAAGGCTCTCTCATTTTAATCACACTTGAGCATATTGAATATCTACAATTGTGAGGTAACAAAAGGATATATAGCCGAATTTGGAGAGGGAAGGTGAGTAAAGAAGATTGAGAAATTCAAGGAGGATAAATTATTTTTTGATGATGCTTTCTAAGGTATGTTATTTACATGTCATCTCCCACCATTTCACAATAAATGTTTTTCTAGAATGATCCGGACCGTGAAATTGGGAGGAGCCATTGAGGAAATATATCCAAGTAACTATGATGCAAATTTCATCTTGTTTGTAGTTACATTTTTGGAGTTACATGCCATGGAAATGGGGTTTGTGGCTAGTTTTGAAACTTGTCAAAAGCAGTGTTTAGGGTAAAAAGTCATAAATTATTCATAGGGAATCCAAATTTGAAGTAAGACCAAATTTTTATATTATAGTCTATAGTATTCTATGTACAATTTTTAGATTCAGCCTGAAAAATATTTGTGTGGGGCATGCTCTACCAGTTTTCTCTCTAGAATAAGCCAGAATTCCAACAAGGTATGCCATTTTTCTATAAAAGTCCTTTTAGAAGGTTCAAATAGTGAAATGCGGAGAATTGCATGAAATGAACTAAAGAACAATGGAATTACGATTTTCATATATTTATTCATTACAAGTACATGGTTATGATTATTGCAAATTAGGGTTTTGACTAATCCAAATTAGTCATGTGAGACTAAAGTAAAGTTTGATGAAATGCTAGTCTGTTGTTGATACGGTTAAGGAAGGTTCTGGTATGTAATCATATGCAGTCTATTGAGTTACAAACCAGATTTGGATTATGAAATTGATGAGGATTTTTGGTTGAGGTACATGTTGTGTACATGGTTGAGACAAGTAGTTGATGAGTTGGCACATACATGAGGTCTATGAATTGATGATGTTGGTACATCTTGATGGGCACATACATGAGGTGTATAGTTGATGATGTTGGTACATCTTGATGAGTCATATTTTATGTGTATTTGATGCATGATTGGTACATATTTGGTGCATGGTTGATGCACTCATTGATGGTATAGGTTGAGGTATAAGGTTGGTGCATGGTTGATGCACCTGTTTATGGTACAAGATGATTATAGGTTGTTTGGTAAAGGTGGATGCATGGTTGATACACTTGGTTATGGTACAATTTTATTATAGGTTGATTGGTACATGTTGTTACAGTGGTATATCTCATAGTGATAGTGTGACAGTGGTTCCATCATTCTACTTCTACGTGAAGGCAGTTGGATGGGGCAAGGATAGGTGGTTATAGCCACCTTCCGGTTGTATCCGAAGAACATAGGGGGTTATGGCCTCCTTATGGTTGTAGCCAAAGAATTGGGGAGTTGGAGCTTCCCTCAGGTTGTAGCCTGAGAAACTAGGCGGTTGGAGCCTCCTTCCAGTTGCAACTAGAAAACAAAGGAAGTTGGTGCTTCCAATGAATGTAATTATTCAAGACATATAAGAAAAAGAATTATGTGGTTTTCTCACACTTTGGGTTTCCACGTAAAAACACTGGTGTACTATCTATGTGTATGATTGCTCATGTGTTCATTGTTTATTTACTCTGCAAATATTGGATGATAATGCTACATTGATATAACACTTGCATTTTATGGTGAAAAAGGATTAACTTTCTCTATTATCGTTTCACCCCCCCTCTCAATAATCCAACAACCATAGCCTCGACTGTGAGGGTTACCAAATGACAATCATCCACCTCCAACAGAAAATGATAAGGAGCAAACTCTTAAACAATACTATAAAATGAATACCCAAAACACAAACCCATGCTCAACCAAAACATATATAATTATTCCATTAAACTTCTTAGTGATGTTAAACCCATTTTGCAATGCTTTCCAGAAAACAATGAGAATGAGGTAACATAATGATAGATAATCAACTCAGGGATTTTCCAAGCCAAGGAAAAAACTTTAAACTTCCAATAGTTCACATTGCAACCCAGAATCGAAACATATCAACCACATATACAAAAAAGGAGTAACAATTATTAACACAGAGATTGGTTGTAATACCCAGGCACAAATCTTAGAGATTGTCAAACATAACAATAAATTTCCACAGAGAACAAGACTAAAAAACCCAAGACGACCAAGCATGTTCACTGCTATTTTATCCATAACCCATGTAAATATTACATACAACAATGATAGCATAACCATTGTTTTATTTAAAATGCCAATAGTCTAGAATAATCACTAGAATAACCCACATGAACAACACCAATTACACAGTTCAAATATCCAATAATATCTTAAGAAAAACATAGACCGTGAGCAATCCTGAGGCAAAAATTGATTTGAAGGGAAGAAAAACCATCATGGATGGAAGAGTAAGGAACCATACCTAGAAAATCCTGTGCGAGGAAGAGAGGTAGATTGTATGCCTCCTTCACAACCAAAAATCATGGAGCATCAACAACCACCAGAGACAAAAACCAAAATGAAAGTATGACTAGGGTGATGGGCCTCAAGGGCTGTTTGAGTGACGTGCAATAAATGCACGTCGCTTCTCCCTCCAACCTCATTCAATTCCAAGTATGAGCCAACCAATTCACCATAGAACTAAGCATTTAATCAAACACATAACCATTTCCATATCCAAATTGCATAGGGCACCACCTTTGTAATGTCAAACTCTTTTAAAAATAACCATGTGTTATAACATTAACCCATGTGCATTCGACATATAACATTCTACAAGGCACTTAACTATAACAACAAAGGTTTGTAAACCCATGTTTATAATAGTAATACCACATTAGAGCTTGTACATAGTCCTTTTATTTAAATGAGCCCCAATATTATCCCTTTTATCAAGATCATATTTAAACCAATTAATCCATGCTAAATCGCAATATCAAAACAAAATTGATAATCATCCTTTCATCCATAGGGAAGACTTAATATAATTTGTGGGTGGTTTTCAAAACTATCAGTGCTATGCATCAATCAACCAATCATCTTATGTCACCATAACATTTTAACCATGATTGGAAACGTCAAACTATAGAAGACTGTGTTGGTAGCATTACAATAGCAAATCAAATATAAACACAACATATCCATCATAGCGCCACAAGTCTACAAGGGGGTCCCACCTACAATTTTATTATTAATATAAATAATTAATAGAGATTGGGAATCATTTATGAGAATAGTAATCATCATTGCATTTTTAAGTGTCAACAATTGGCAACAGAGAAATTGAAATCAAGGGGTGATAGAGACAGGAAAAAATAGAGAGAAGGAATTCCTTCTTCATCTCATATAACATCTGATTCCAAGATGGATAAAATGGCCAAAATGTTGAAAAACTTGACATATGAAATGGATAGGCTGAATATAGAAACAAAACATCCTAGTAGGCCTATATAGGAAGGAGGATACAAAAATCCCAACTAGTTCAGAAGGCCTAATAATGTCCCTGAAATTTTTCCCAAAGTAAGGAGAAATCAAGAAGATCAGAAGGTTTTTCCTCTTTTTCAAAATAATGCAATGGAATAAGTTAAAGAAATTTATGACACTGAGGAAGTTTCCATAGTTCAATTAAATGATATAGAATTACCTCCCACTCATTTGACACAACAAAATTATGATGATGCTCTTATATTGAATCAGTTTGGGGAAGAAGATGTTGAATAAATTTCCCAGAAATAACCTAAAAGGAAAAACTATGATCTTAGGTATAGATGAAATGGATCAAAAGTGGATATACCTTTTCAAACCAAAAATACTAATGCTCCAGTTAAATCAGGGGTCAGTAAAGAACATTCTGGGATTAAAAGTGATTAGCAAAAAAATTAAACATGTCAAGGTTAGCACTGCAGAGGTGAAGGAATATGAGAAGCTAGTTTCTAATTTCAATTTGGAAAAAGAAATCAATAAAATCAAAATCCCCATATGTCAGGTAGAATTGATGAAAACAAATCCTTTTAGAAAATTTGTCCTGAAAGAATTGCAACTTCCTGCTCATGTTACTTTTTTCAGATACCATAAATATTGAAGATGAAAACCTTGCCATAACTATTGGGCCACATATTTAGGATAGATTTGATGCTTCTCCTCCTTTCTACATATCCCTGAATATTCATGAAAAAATATTGCATAACTATTTAATGGATTCAGGAGCTTCACATACTGTTATGCCAAAAGTGGTAATGGATGAGTTAAGTTTAGACATCACTAAGACTTATCTAGACCTATATTCATTTGATTCTAGAAAGGTTAAATGTCTAGGAGTCATTAAAGACATGGTTGTCACTTTATCTCAGTTACTTATGAAAAGTGTGGTGTTGGATGTGATTGTAGCTGATATACCTCCTAAATTTGAGATGTTGTTTTCAAGATCATGGTCTAAGAAAGTAGGAGGCACACTACAAATGGACCTCAGTTATGCTACCATACATGTGTTTGGTGGAGAGCATTGAAGACTGTACATGGAAGTCAGGTTGGATTATCTGGTAAGTGATCATGAAAATCTTGACAATCATCCTATATATGTTGTTGAAGATGAACTTGATTCTTCCATTTTTCACATTGGTGGCCAGATAGCTGAAACAACAGCCAAGAAAATCATACCTATAGTTGAAGAAAATACTTAAAACCTAGTCTAGAAATGTTCTTTGATGGGGCTTGTTCCAAAGAAGGCTCTAGGGTTGGGATTGTTTTTATTTCTCCTACCAAGGAAGTTATTCCTATTTCATACAAACTGGAATTTGATACAACCAATAATATCAATGAATATGAATATCTTTTGTTGGGATTGAAAGCAACTAAAAATATGGGTATAGATAAAAAAATTGTTTTTGGAGATTCTGAGTTTATCATCCATCAAATCAAAAACATTTATCAGAAAAAACATAAGAGGTTAAAGCAGTATATAAATGAAGTGTGGGAATTTTTGGATAATTTATTTTTGGCCTTCAACATCACTTTTATACATAGGAACTTGAATCAACATGCAGATTCTCTAGCTCTAGCAGCTAGTAATTTCAGAACTCCAATTTTTCCCAATTTAAGATTTGAGATTGAGGCAAGACATAGAACCTCTATACTAGACAACATAAAAAATTAGCAAGTATTTAAAGATGATTAGGAAATTAAAAGGTTTTTGGAGACCATTGATGAGTTTTCTACTATCTCAATAGAACATGATAATGAAAATGATGATGTGGAAGTTCATGCTGCAAATATCCTTCAAGACAATATTGTTGGTCATAAAATCATTAAATTAAAAAAAAATCATTTTCCAAAGGGCCTGGTTTCCCTTGAGATATTATTTGACCATAATGATGTTTCAAAAAGGTTTGTTATTCAAACAAAGGAGGTTGAAGTGGTATATTTTGATATCAGTCCAGATTCAAATCCTAGAATGGTGAAATTATCCATAAAATTGCCAAAAAAACAAAGAGACAGGTATGTCAATTTGATGAAATTTTTTTCATATGTTTTTGCTTGGTCTTATTTAGACCTTAAGGTTTTTGATACATAGATTATGCAGCATAAGATTCCTTTAAATCCTGGATCCAAACCTTTTAAGAAGAAATCTAGACAATTCAATCCATTGTTGCTACCTATAATTGAAAAAGAACTGAAAAGGTTGTTGAATGCTAAAATTATAGTACCATAGAGATACTCAGAATGGGTAGAAAATTTAGTACCTGTCAGGAAAAATAATGGAGAGATAAGGATTTGTGTAGACTTCAGAAATATGAACAAATGTTCTCTAATGGAAAATGATCCATTACCTAAAATGGATAATATTCTACAAAGAGTGGTAGGGGCCAAAAGAATCTCCATGATTGATGGTTATTCAAGATATAATCAGATATCAGTGATGGAAGAAGATAAGAAGAATACAACTTTTACTACTCCCTGGTGCACTTTCATGTATGAAAATATGTCTTTTGGGCTCATGAATGTAGGAGCAACATTTCAAAGAGCTATGGATATCAAATTCATTGGTGAGAAAGACATATTTATGGTTATTTATCTTGATGATATTATTGTGTTATCAACGTTTGATGATGAACACTTGTAGCATATGAAACACACATTTGAAAAATGTAGGAGATATGGTATATCATTAAACCCTAAAAAATCTCATTTTGCCATGGAAGAAGGAAAACTTTTAGGACATATTGTTTCACCAGAAGGAATCAAGATAGATCCTAAAAGGGTAAAGGCCATTCAATAGATAGACATTCCAAGGAATAATAAGTCTATCCAATCTTTCATAGGTAAAATCAATTTCTTAAGAAGGTTTATACTAAATTTTGTAGAAATAATTAAGCATATTATTGATATGTTGAAGAAAGATGCAGAGATCAAATGGATACCAGAAGAAAATGAATCATTTGAAAAGATTAAGAAGGATTTAATTAAGGCACTTGTTCTCATCATCCCTAATTACTCTAAGGAATTTTTTATTTTTTCATTTGCATTTGACTAGGGATATGAACAACCTATCTCTTTATTTAGAAAGTTTATCATGGATTCTGAAATAAAATATGATATTATGGAGAAGCATGAATATGCTTTTGTGAAATATTTAAAATCTTTTAGGGTGTATGTCCTACAATCTGAAATTACTGCATATGTTCCAAATAGTGCATTTAAGGAAATTTTAGTCCAACCATATTGTGAAGTAAAAGGGGGGAAATGGATAACTAAAATTCTAGAATAAAACTTGACCATAAATCCCACTCAGTTAATAAAGGGACAAGGCCTTGCCAAATTGATGACATAGTCAAATTGTAGAGCAATTGGAGTACATCATTTCTCCAACAAATCATAGAATTCATCATTTTAGGTTGAGGAAACTGGTTCACAGGTAAGCAACGGATATTCTTCTTCACCATGGTATAAATATATTATTTATTTTCTGTTAAATCTTCAGTCTCCTCTTGATTTAGATAAATCCAAGTTTAGATCACTTAAGTTGAAATCAGTGAAATATTGCATTATTGATCAAACCTTGTTTTGGAAAAATCCTAATGGAATTTTTTTGAGATGTGTTGATGAAGAAGAAGAAAAATAGATTTTTTGTGATTTACACCAAGGATTTTGTGGGGGACATCACCATTGGAAATCCACTTCTTTCAAAATATTAAGAGCAGGTTGTTATTGGCATGAATTGTTTTCTAATATTTTTTCTTAGGTGAGGGAATGTGAACCATGTCAAAAGTTTGCAGGGAAACATGAATTTATGTCTCTACCTTTAAAACCCATCATTGCTCATGGACCTTTTCAACAGTGGGGCCTAGACTTCATTGGAGAAATCCATCCTTCATCTTCTGGACAACACAAATGGATACTCACAACCATAGATTACTTTACCAAGTGGATTGAATCAATCCCAACCCGAAATGCAATAGATAAGGTAATCATGATTTTTTTTTAAGGGGCATATTTTTTCTAGATTTGGTAGTCCTAAGAAGTTGGTTACTGACAATGCTTAGTATTTCAAATTAAATTCAATGGTTGAGTTTTGCAATAAATATAACATTAATTTGGTCCATTCCACTCCTTATCATCCCCAAGGAAATGGGTTAGCAGAATCATCCAATAAAATCCTCATAAGGATTATTAAAAAATTACTTACATAAAACAAAAGGTCATGGGATTCCAAATTAAAATCTTCCCCATGGGATGATCGTATCAGTACTAAGAAATCTATTGGAACTCCCCCTTTCCAAATGGTGTATGGAACATAGGTTTTTTCCCCAAATCAATTGGGTTTACTTGTTCTTAAATTTCTACAAGAGGAGTTAGAAGAGCCCATTGACATTCAAAGGAGAGTTTTCCAAATCATAGAGGTTCAATAGACTAGATAAAAACAGGATTAGAAAGTTATTATTCATCAGAGAAAACTTAAATCATCTTTTGAAAAAATACAAAGAAGAATATTTTTCAAGAGGGAGATCTTGTATTGAGGTGGGATGCTAGAAGACAGGACAAATTTAAACATGGTAAGTTTGACAATTTATGGTATGGTCCTTTCAAAGTAGTTAAGGTCATGAACAAAAATACATTTCTTTTACACAATTTGGATGATAGTGAGATTTTGGGAGGCCCAGTAAATGGGAGATTCCTAAAACATTACTTCTTTTAAAATCAGTCAGAAGGTTCAGTCTATATAATAGGTTTTACTTTTGAGCTCAAATAAAGACTCCATATACCCAATGGAATTACTTCTCTACAGTTTTGTGGTTTTGAATAAAACATGACAGAGTAGGGAAATAAAGTGGAATAAGAGGGATATGGAAGCATTGGTCAGCAAGTTCTTAAAGTTTCATCATGAAACTTTATCCCTATAAGGATCTAGTGTTAGTCCCTAACCTTTTTTTTGACTGATTGGGTGTCCTTAATCCTTGTTCTACCCATTTTTCATTATTTTTGTTAAACTTTGTTTTTTCCCCTTCTTGGTTGGAAATCTTGTTTTCATTCTTTTATGCAAATTTTAAATGTTTTTAAGTTTTTAAAAGTTAGGATATGATATAAAAGGATTTCTATCTCATCACTTTCCCTTTCCCTTGTTTGAATTTTCAAATTTGTCAAAGTGGAAAGGGCGCTACAAGAATAGCACTATTCTTACAGCGTTGGGAGTAATGATAATTTTGCATGTGCCAGATTCCCAAGATCGTGTTTTAATGCCCAAAATCATTGCCAGGGGATCCACGTATCTATGTATGTTGTAATTATCATGATGCCTACTAATTCGAGGGATTGGGTTGTACTCACCACCTTGATATCAAATCACAATGCCCAATTATTATTCCCTATGTATGAAGTCTTAATCCGCCTATTTTTAGTATGTCGATTACTCCATGCATGCTCTGCAGGTGAATGGATAACTCTCAGACTTCAACAATCCTTGAAATCAGGTGATCAAACCTGAGAGGTTATTAGAACCCTTCCACATAATTGTATCAGTGTCATGGCACCCAAAAAGAGTGGGTAGATAACCAGGTTGGAGCTAGAAGGGATGAAATTACTCGAATCTTTTCCTCAAATGACACAAAAGTTTAAATATGTAGGCTGGTTTGACTTCTTCGCAACATTTCATGGTCATGAAAATAATATTTCCATGATATTTGCACATAATTTCGATGGTTTCGAAACTGTTGTTGGTAAACTCCTTATGCACGTGACATAACATTCCATAGAAAAATCATGCAAGTTACCAGTATATGGGGAAAGATTGTGGAAGAAAGAAAATTTGGTTATGGAGTTTGTTAATAAGATTTTGGTTCCAGAAAAGAAAAACCCCAATTGGAGCCAAGGCATTCCACATAGTTGGGTGAGAAAAGAATGGCATACAACACTGTTGATCATTCACAAGTACATTACCTGTGAAGGCCATTTTTGTCTAGTTCACCTTTATCATATTAGACTATTAATCCACGTGAATGGTGACTATCCTCTTAATCTAACTTATTTATTATTGAAAATCCTATATAAGATATCTAAGAGGATTCAGACACATCCCGCAACAACAAATAATAGTTTTTTTCATCAAGGGTTGATTACAATGTTGGTAATATTTTCTTTAAGTGAAGTTCAAAGGTCCTGGGACTAGTTAATTCAATCACTAAAACCTAAACCAAAAGAAACTAAGTCCAAAACTGTTAAGGAGAAGAAACCTGGAAAAGTTTAAAAAGCCTCTTAAGCCACTGATGTTTTGGTGAAAGAAAACTCCATTGTAGCCATGGTAACTCGTGTCGGTAAGAGGAAGTTACAAACACAACAAGCAATTGGAGATTTTCCCATGGGTAAACTTAACGACAAGATCACTACAGGTCGAGGTAAAAAACTTAAAATTAATAAAGGGATTGATGTTCAAGTTGATCTAGACATCAAAGAGGAAGATGAACCTGAAGATTACACTACAAGCCCAATCCAAACTCTAGCTAAGCAGAAGAAACTATCTACTAGAAAAAAGGTTGCAAAGGGTAAGAAAAAGAGAAAGAAGAAAGATCCTATATCTAAATACCCTAAAAGAAATTCTACCAGGGATGCAAACAAATTCAGGTTGAACTCAAAGGTTATGTTTCATCCTTATATCAAGAAGGAAAACCTTATTATCATAGATGAAAATTCAAAAGATACTAAGAAAGAGGTTAAAAAACAAACCCTGGCTTCTTCTTCACACAGGTTAGAGGAGGAATATGAAGAATAGAGGAAAAACTTGAAAAAATAAAAAAAATTGGTCAGTGCTCAAAGAGACCTATAACTAGGGAAACCACAAGATCAGTTTCAGTCACTGAATCTGCATTCAAATTCACTTGATAATGAAAAAAATGATTCCTTTCTAGAAATAAACCAATTACAGGATGTTCCAAAAACCAAAGAATCAGAAAGATCTGAAGAACATGATCTTAGCACTGGGTTGTCCTAAAAATATGAAATTAAGTTAAGGAAACCCCAAACCTCAATAGATTTGAACCTACTTTCCCTAGTAGAAGAACATCCATATTTTAGGGTGGAAGCAAGGAAAGAGAAAGACATGGTAAACGAGTTGCGGGGTATTATCGAGAAATTGAGGAAAGAAAAGTCCTTTGTAGAAGAATGTAATGAAAAACAACAAGAAAAGATACAATAATTCAAAAGGAAGAGGAAAGAGAAAAATGCCCTAATAAAGGAGGTAAGAGAATAAAATATAATACTATATTGGCATAATGTGGTGTTGACAACTAAGTTGAAACAGAGGGACACCATAGCTTCAACAATTATCATACAATGAAAGCCTAAGGAAAGTTTGCCACAATTTTTTATTTCTCGAGGCTACTACTAGGATAGTGAAGCTAAGCATTTTGGTTATTAGTTCTTTGTTCAAATAAACCTTTTTTGTATTTCATATTAACCATCTCAACAACAAAG
Source organism: Picea sitchensis (assembly GCA_010110895.2). Taxonomy (NCBI): domain Eukaryota; kingdom Viridiplantae; phylum Streptophyta; class Pinopsida; order Pinales; family Pinaceae; genus Picea; species Picea sitchensis. Next base: position 17,453 of record SNQJ01S0129259.1, read on the forward strand.
TATTCCTCTTTTTGTGGGATTTGTAAAGCTTCATCAACTATTATCTAGTCTATTTTTGGATTAGTTGTTGATCATACTAGTTTTTAGGAATTAGAAGTGCTTGTATGAGATTTTATCTCCTAGGAAATAGTTAGTTGATATCATCCTATCTTAAACTTGTAATCTAAAAAATAGGATCTTCAGGAATATTTTTAGCTTTAAAAATACATTGAAAAGAATGGATTAGGGTCGATTAGTTGGGAAATCAAGGGCTATTTTTGTAAAGACTCAACTGTAAGACAAAGAAAATATTTTCATATTGGTACTAAATGAAAAAGGCATTTTGATGGTCATATCTTCTTTTCATGTTATTATCTGTGTCTTTTTCTTACTTGAATGCATTTTATCTGTTGAAAAGCATATGATTTCTTGGTTGTGAGTAACACAATGAAAAGTTTGTTTTTTTTGTTCATAATTAAGATTGTTTTCAAGTACTATGTTCTTATTTCTTAATGATATTTGGGAATGAGAAATCCATGTGTGAGTTGACAAATTGAATACTCATATATATTACTTTCTTTATTTACTTTACCGTCTGATTTATCAAAGTGTCTATCATTTACTAAACCAGTGAGATGTTTATTTTCCTTTTACATTGAGTCATATATTTTTATTGTATCCTTGAGCCAACTTTCAACCATTTTCTAAAACCTATTAAAAAAACCCTTTATAAAAATACCATTGAAATAACTTGATGATTCCCTATCTTTCCCTCTCACAGTTGTTGGCAGCCATTTCACATTTTTATCCTATCTTTATAAGCTGCCAACACAAGTGTTCTGGAACCCTTGATTCTCTTTTCAATCTTTTGAATGAAACAACACTATTATCTTGCGCATTTGCACACCTTCCTTTTGTTCTCATTTTCACGACTGCAAGCGTGAAAAATTTGATTTCGAAGTCATGTCAATGGAATTAAAATCGTCACTGGATTATTATGGTTACTCTTGTCTATGTGTTCATTGCGTCTCCAATTCAATTATGGTCACACAGTTGGCAACACACCAAAACCTTAACTCATTTGGCATTTTTTTTGTTCTTAATATGACTTCATTTTTATAAGACTGTGATGATATTCTAATAATTGTGATTGAGTCCTTGATTCAATGGTGGTTTGATGTCCTATTGCTTTTGATCGAATTCAATGATTTCATAACAATGAATTAACATGGTGATTAGACCCTTAATTCAATGGTTTCATACAAAGCATACGATTTATGATCGAATCCTTGGTGCTATATTCGAAACATTGTTTTGATTTTAAAACCATGCAAACACTATTGCTTCTACAAATATTTGGGTCGACTTACCATAGTTTTCATTAATTGTTTGAATGGCATTTCTTTTAACACATTGCAATAGTGATCACCATATGCATTTTTTATTGTACATTTGGATATGACTGTTTTGCATGGGTTGATTTCGTTCAACCACCCTCGCACACTTAGGAATTAATGCCTTCCTTGTATCTGGGGTTACCTCTGTTGATTTTTGGGGAAATATCTGAGCATTCGATTCTACGTATACCCTGTCCAAACCCCTGTCCATTTAAACTGCCCACTGTGTGCCCTCTCCTATGGCACCTGTGGTGTGCATAGAACGTAATGGCAGCCAAACACTCCTGCTATTCGACAATGCTCGTGAGGATTTGGAAAATAGTGGCTGGCTGGTTTTTATCCAAAGATTTGAGGGTCTCAACCTTTCGGTAGCCCAACAGTTTGCTCTCACCTTCGACGGATGCAGGGCTAAGGTCGGAGATATCCAACTCGAGCTAAATGAGGAATTCCTCAGCTCAGCTACAGGCTTACCAGTTAAAGGCAAGAGGTGGTTTAAGAAATCTAAAGTAGACGAGGTGTTGTGGCCACTCCTATTCACATCGAGGAAGATTGTTAGTTGTGATAGCAGTATGCATGTCACTTCCCTCAAACCCAGGTGGCATGATCTATTGGCAATTGTTAAGAAATTTGTAACTTGCGAAGGTCGTTACGGTTTGGTATTTCTTTATCATCTTAGGTTGCTTATGAATTTTATAGACTACCCTCTAAACATGCTGCACTTTCTCCTATGCAGTCTCTACAAGATGTCCAAACGATTTAAGCATGAGAAGGCTGATAGTAGCCTTTTCCATCATTGCTTGATCAAAATTGTGATTGTTCATCATCTGAGCCTTAGTTGTGACTGTTGGCAAGCCTTCCTATCAAGGAATGGCTTTTCCACTCCCGAGTGTGTCCAAGTGGACAAGGTTGTGGTTCCTAAAACTCTAGTTGGGCCAGCTGTGCCACCTCCTACCCTTCTACCCCTTGTCAAACCCTCGAACTACCCCAACATTGACCTACCCGATACCATGGCCGACCCATGTGCTAAAGACAATACTAAGACTGTGAAGAGGCCTGTAAGGAAGAAAGGCAAAGGTGATACTGGTGTTAACAGTAAGGGAAAGAAGAACGCAAGGTGGATATCTAGATGCACTCGGAACAAGCCCAAGCAAAACGTAGACCAAAAGCCTATCATTTTGAACGAGGATTCAGACTCTGAGATTTAACATTTCCTAGCCGAGGAATACCCTTACTCTCATGGCCTCTGCTCTATGTAACCCTATGACTATGTTTCCAACTTACCTCCATGCCTCAAGAACGACCCTAACTTCCCAGGAATTAAGCTCCACAGTGAAACCCCTGGTAACTTGAACGAACCCTCACCTGTAATGCCAAGGCCAAATCAACCACCTTGCACTCAATGCAATTCTTGGCTTGAACATTATTACACCGACATTCCCCTGTTGCAATCTAAGATTAAATCTTTGGAGGAACGGGTGACACCGTTGTCAAAAGAAAGAGTTAGGATACAAGCCAACGAGAAGAAGCAAAAGACCACTGGTTCAATTATCTTCAGAAATGTTGAGGCAGCAACAACCTTTGTCAATTCAAAGTTATCTTGATCGAAACATTTTCCTACAGCCCAGGTATGCATTTCAACATCGATTTTGTTTTATGAGTTGGTTTGAACTAGCATAGCTGATTATGTTTGCTTTCAATTAGTTCTGTCGTTTTAATAGATTCAAAACGATTCTATTATTTTCAAATTACCAAAAATGAGTTTGTTATGAATCATGTACAGAAGATTTGTTTGCTAAAATCGGACACAGCTATGTTTTGATTGATACGATTTTTCATTAGTATAACGATTGTGTCGGCCATGAGTTAGTTTGATTCATTTCTTTTGGTTTGATTCTGAAACGATGTTGTATGCCCTCAATTAGCATAGGCATTTGTATATGTGTGGAGGATTGGTTTGATATAGTTCTGTTAGTTTTGTTTTGATTTAACAATGATTTTGTTAAGTTCCGAGTCGGCATAAACTATTGCGTTTGTATTGAATGAATATGAAAGATTTGCTTGATTGGTTATAGTCTGTTTCTATTGAGATTGATTCAAAAATGATTTCGTTGGTTTCGAATTATCAAAATGATTATGTCTGCTCCAAATTGGTAATAAAAAGTGTTTGATAGATTGCATATATCCCTGTTACCATTCGGTTAATTAAACACGATTTCTGTCTGTTTCAAATTGGCATAAAAGTTTCGGTTTGTTGTGGCATGAATAATTTTCTTTGTTTCAATTAGTAATTAAAGATTTTTTTAATAGGTCAAATATATTTATGTTATCATTTGGATTGATTAAAAATGATTTTGTTTGTAAATAAGACCAGCTACAGAATCGTAAGATTTTGTAGCTAGTCTTAAAATTTAGATTTTTGTTAATTTTACCAATAAAACATTATCTAAACTTGTTTATTCTTGTCCACCTATAGGTACCTATGAATTTCAATGGAAAATTGGACATGTTGTATCATTTTAGAACTTGCTTTTTGTGATATAGTTTTGTCATAGGCAGAAATAGAGACTTGGGAGATTGTTCCCAGATTTTTTGTAAACTGTTTTTGATAATTCCCATAGGGATGTTTTACCCTATGGCCTTTATATACTCATCTATTTTTGTAATGAACCCATCACTGTTGGGAGAAGGAAGACTTTTGACTTATGAGGATACAAACTGGGATGAAATTGGATGTTTTGTAATAGCTTTAGCTTTCAATATATCAAACTTTTATTTCAAGTTTTCTTCATATCAGTTTGCAATCAATTATCGACTACTTTAGATATCATAATTCGTTGCAGGTTGATGTGATTTGGTTTATGTGTTGTCCATATCTGATGTCTCTTATTTTAAAGTACAACAATTACTTTGTTTCAATTTAATGAATTAAAGGTTTATCTTCTTCGTTAAATGAATCATTTTGTACAAATCTTCGCATACGGGTTTATCTAAATGTGATGATTTGCAAATTTTAAGATTGTTGTCATTTTATGTCTTGTTTGTCCTATCATTTATATTCAAAGATCACTATTGCTTCCTATGTAAAAGAAGCTTGTGGAAAATCTGGTACGGGTTTCCTCCCATCGAACAGCTGAATCAGATACTTTGCACGGGACAAATTGGAAAGCGTTATTACATGTTAGTTTATTAGTGTTATTTAAGTAGTTTAGATAGATATATATAGTTCAGATTTATAGTTAGGATTATTATTTTAATTTCTCGGCTTAGATATTTTTCATTTTATTTCTTTCTCATAAAATTATAAAAATAAAAAAACAATAGTTTTGCTGTCATACGACAGTTTACAAATGATTTTTTGCAGGTTTTCATTTAAAATCTGTAATCTGTAAATATTGTACTTTTGTGATTAAGATTTAATTGTGTTGATAGCTGAACATTTAATTAAGTAGAATTTTTTTTTTATGATATCAGTTAGTAAATTGTATGTATTTGTTTTAGATTTGTATATGGTTTTGTTGTGGCTGCTTTTCCCACCTAGATTAGTTTTTCTTAGTTTAGCTTTTCTTTCTTTTTCCTAGGACTTAGATTGGCCAATGGAACCACTAAACCCGTCGGGGTGGATCATCCCAAATGGCTTGGGTTATTTAGAAAACCCTGTACTGGATCCACTCCTCTAGTTGACGAGCGTTCGATTTTGCCCGTCAACAAATGGTGCTAGGAGGGCCTGAAAATTATTAATGGCACGAGGCGGTCGTAAGACTCCTCCACCACCTAACCGCTCACCTATAGTGACAAGAAGTCATTCAAACAAAAAAATCCCCCCTCAAACAACAACCACATCAAATGACGATCTACGAATCACAGTTGAACCAGTAACCTCGAATCCTACAGGTGGTGACATACAAGAGATTGTCTGCCAATCTCTCTTAAGAACACATAGTGCCTTCGCCAGTTTAAGACAACCAAATCAACCTTGGACTAACCGTTAGATTTATCTGATATCAGAGAACAACTTGGAGGCACTAACCTCACTTTAAACCCTACAGATCCAATCCTCACTCCTGTTGCAGGAGGATCTGGAATACCACCCTCACCACCTCCATCACCTCCTTCTTCTTCTAGAGAAGACTCTTCTGACGAAGGAAGTTCCCCTTCTCAGCCTTCCACACCGCCTACACCAATGGTCAACCAGAAAAATCCTACCAGACCATGGCTCGACCAGGATGCAGTAGCTCTACCCGGGCCTCAACATCCCTTACCCAAACATCCAGAGAAGTGGCTTCCCAAGTTTGACCCTGACTCTAAACAGATCACCGAAGATCACATTAAAAATTTTATGTTATCCATTAGACTTTGTAATGTCGATCATGAAGATGTAGTCAATAGGTTGTTCCCCTACACTTTCGAGGGCAATGCCTCTACCTAGTACTTTGCCCAGCAACCCCATACCATCGTGTCTTGGGAAAAGTTTGAATCCTTCTTTCTTGAGAAGTTCGGTGACGATAAGTCCCCAGAAGTTCTAGTCATGGAGATTTCTAGTTTAAGAATGAACCCCAAAGAGAAAATCAAAGACTTAAACCAAAGATTGCTAACACTAAAGAACCGAATCCCTATAGATTCGATGCCTACCAAGAATCTTATCATAGCATACTATACTAAAGATTTTCATCAAAGTATAGCCATTTGGGTAAAACGATCTAAGAAAGCCACGTTGTTAAAGGCCTTCGAAGAGGCCAGCCAGATTGAAAAAGACATCCTTAGTTTAAAATACACTACTAGCAACGAAACAGAGGCTAGTTCTTCTTCCAAAAAGAAGATCGAAATCCTCCCTCGACCTGTTCAAAATAAAACACAACCTGAAAGATCGGATTTAGAAAACTTAACTAAAGTCGTTCAAAAACTGTCAAATCAAGTTATATATTTGAAAAGGACAACCGAAGAAGATTCTTCGAGCAAAGGGCCCTACAAACCCCCGTTCAGGAAGCCTTTTCCCACCAACCGACCTAATCCAAATATCGAGGGCTTAAATCTAGAAAGTCTGCAATTCACCCTTCAAACAATTCTAGAAGCCCAGGATAACTTGATACCTCTTGAGATTCCTGAGGAGGTTGTTGAAAAAGAGACAGTTGAAGAAGAATAATCTTCTCTGAACATTTTTGGAAACTTCTCGGATAGTATTTTTCAAGCTAACTTCAAGACAGTACATCCCTACAATACTAGGAGTAAGACAACAAACAAACCTTCTTCCAAAAACACTACGACTTTGCCCCCAAAGTAATCTAAACCAACTGAGACTAAACATAGTCATGTAAACCCCAACTTAGATTATGATTTAGTTGAAGATCTAAAAAAGTTAAGGGCTAACATTTTTGTTTATGAATTATTAAAATTTCCGTTTCTGCTACAAAAAATGTTACAGAACATCACAGAGAATAGCAAAAATGGTAATTTAATCAATAACAAGGTTGTTCAGAACAAAGTTCTTCAGAAGACTTCCACTAAGAATAATCCTGATCCTCACGATAAAGAAATCCTTCTTGTAAATAATGTAACAAATGTAGATAAATTAGCTTTAGAAACTGCGAGTAAAAAGCCACAAGCTTCCACACTTAGTACTCGCAGAAATGTACCTCCATTTTTGTTAACTTTTGAAATCCTTAATAGAAACGTGCACAATTGTATGGTAGACTCAGGAGCGTCATCCAAGGTGATTCCATGGTCTATATGTCAGAAGATTAATGCTGAAGTTGAACCATCCACTTTTAAAATAATCCAACTTGATCAAACTAGTGTTAAAGTCATAGGCGAATTAAGGAATGTTATTATAAGATTATCGTCTAACCCAAAAGTTCATCAAGTAATTGATATTATTGTTGTGGATATTCCAGAATTTTATGGTTTGTTTCTAATCAGAGACTGGTCGAAGCAGCTACACGACTATTTCGCGACAGATTGGTCTCACCTGTGGCTGCCCGATAACGGCAAGCCCAACAAAATCAAGGTAAATCTTGAACGCTACCTTAAGTTCACAGTCATAGATTTAAATGATCCCAAAGAACCATTTACAACTTCTACTGATTCACCCAAAATACAAGGGATGGATACCTTTTTCGAAAATTTCATGGCCGAGACTTCAGCCATCACCAACCCAGAACAACAATCTGAGATTGTAGCATATGTGAAGCCAGTGTTGGGTGTGTGTTATATTCTTTGCATGTGTGTGTGGGTGGGTGCATCAGATACGAAAACTGCGTCTAACGATCCCTTCACCTAGGGGGGTCCCAGGGGGGGGCAGGTATGCCCTCCCCTGGTTACGCGCAGCGTTCGGGGCAACACCCCGAAATTTTTTTTTGGGCGGTTTTTGCTATTTTTAGCGGATTTTGGTATTTTTAGTTGATTTGTAAATTAATCCCAGATTAAGGGATTAGGGTTTTGGTATCTACGGAATACCTAAAAACATTGTATATATTGTATGTAGAATGGTGAAATTCAAGATAATGAAAATAAAAAAAGGTTTTCCCGGTTGAGGGTTTCCGGTAAAAATCTCTGTGTACTCTGTGTATGAGCCATTGATTAATTTATGTATTGCTTAAGAATCTATATGCATTTCTTTACTTCGCAGGTTTAAAAATTACATGTGGTATCAGAGCACGTTTTTGGCTTCAGAGGGATGCCTTTGTTGTTGAGGGTTTGGCTCGGTCTTGATAGATCAAGTTTATCTTGGGTCTGTTATAAACCTGGGTTCAATGGGAGATTTTGCAGAGGAGATTCTAGTAAAGTAAGAGGAATGGTGAGCTCATCTAGAATCGAGATAGAGAAGTTCAACGATAAAAACTTTGAGCTATGGAAGCTCAAGATGGAGGACCTTCTTGTAGACAAAGAATAATGGATCGCTGTGGATCCTAGTACACAACCGACTGGTACACCACCTACAAGCACAAAGGCTACTAGTACACAACCTACCAGTACACAAACTACTAGTACACTAGTTACTGGTATGTCGAAGGAAGATTGGGACAAGTTGGATAGAAGAGAAAGGAGTACCATTCGACTCTACCTGGTAGATTCGGTGTTGTTGAATGTCTCGGGAGAATCTACAGCCAAGGAACTATGGGATAAGTTAGGGAATTTGTATCAATCAAAGTCCCTGGTAAACAAGTTGTTTCTTCGAAAGAAGCTGTATCATCTTAGGATGGAAG